>CAMOHE010001216.1:0-10196 GCA_946598075.1 Artocarpus hirsutus
TGTATGGACACAAGATTAGTGGATAATTGAGGGACATGAAGGACATCTTTAAGAACTAGACTAGGGGTAACTTGAACATCTCCTATTCCTGCTACTGTGGTTGTTGTACCATCGGCAACTGTTATTTTCCTATTACTTGGGCATGGTGTATAGGTTCTAAATTGGTTTGAAGTATGTGTCATATGGTTTGTGGCACTGGAGTCAAGAATCCAAGAATTCCCAAACACTTTATTAGAAACATGCAATCCAAGAGAGGTTCGAGACTCACCTGAGAGTGCTAAGGAACAATGACTCTCGATTGAAGAAGGCTTTTCGAGAGACCCCAATAAACTCCTTAATTTTTCAATTTCTTCAGTGTTAAGTCCTCCAAGGCTATGTTTTTTATCTTGAGAAGTCATATGAGCCTGTCCTTGAACTTGCTTCTGCTGTCCTCCCTTAGTTCCCCACTCACGGCTGGTTGTGGAAGGTTTTCCATGCAATTTCCAGCAACGATCTTTAGTATGTCTTGGTTTCTTACAAAAAGTGCACAAAAGTTCATCTCGGTTTACTTCCTTTGATGACTCAGGCTTGCTGTTTTCAGCAGTTAGTGGTCTATCCAGAGCTAGGCTCCGAATTTTTGTGTTGAGAAGGGCTGAACTATCAGCTGGTTGGGGTTCTAACATAATTCCTCTACGACTTTCCTTAGCCTGGACTAAGGACACTGTCTCATTAAGAGATGGAACCTTAGGTTTGCCCAAAATTTGAATACGTACTTGATCAAATTCAGAATTTAAGCCAACCAAAAAATCGTACACGATCTCGTTCGATGAAATTCTTCATGGCAGCAGCACACTCACTACACTTCAGATTAATTGTCCGATAATAATCCAATTCTTGCCACTGGTTCTGCAAAAAGTTAGCATACTCCGTCACTGTTTTAGTCCCCTGTTTTGCAGCTATTGTCTTGGTCTTGATTTCATAAATCAACGCTGCATTATGGACCTTGGAATAGGTCTGATTTAAGGCATCCCAGATTTTCTTTGCTGTAGGAAGAAACATGCAGGTGTCACTGATCTCCGGGGTCATGGAATTCCATAACCAAGACATGATCATGGAATTCTCCTCATCCCACATTTCGAAACCAGTCTCTCCCTCTTTTGGTCCAGTGCCCAACAAGTGTCCCAATTTTCCCTTGCCCTTCAAAAATGTCCGAACCAACTGAGACCACTTTAAATAGTTTATGCCATTAAGCCGATATGCAGGTTGGATGTTTCGGAGTTCGCTGGTGTTCCGTGGTTGGTTATCATCTTCGACGGGCTGAGATGGGGTTTCACGAGGAATGATAGGTATAGAGGTAGGCGTGGAGATAGTCGTCTTCGTCATGTTAAAAAAATGGCGATGAAGGCCAGAAAAAAAAAGGTTGTGACGGCAATTAAGGCCTAAACCCAAAGATAGGAAACTTTTGTACCAGAGAAGAAGAAAAAAGAGGACTGGCACTGAAGGCCAAGAAATCAATTTCCCAGAAACCCTAAACCATATGGCTCGGATACCATGTTGAAAAGAGCAGAATTTTTTATTATTCTGAATGAATTTCTATACAAGGCTGTATCAGCCATTACATACACGATATCAACCCTAAAAAAGGGGAAACAAATCCTAACAAACAAGGAAAAAATTTACAATTGAATCCCTATAACTTTAGGATATGAGAGTTATCCAAACTTAGCACTAATCAGCCCATAAATCATGGCAAATTCCTGATTTTTCTATAGTAAATTAGCTTCCTCAAGGTTTTTCTTAACTTCTTGATGAATTCGTTGAACTCTTTCTGCAAATTCTTCAACATTCGGATTAACATCTATAGCATTAGGAAGTTGAATCAAATCCACTGTATGTTGTGGAGCGCTAGTGTAAACGACTTCAAAAGGAGTCTTCTTGGTCGAGCGGTTAGGCATACTATTGAAAGCAAACTCAATTTGTGGAAGTGCAGCATCCCATTGCTTCGGCTTATTACCAAGTGTTCGATTGGCAACCTCAGTTTGCCCGTCAGTTTGGGGGTGACTTGTGCTGCTATACTTCAAAGAAGTATCAAAAAGTTTCCATAACGTCTTCCAAAAATGACTTAGGAATTTGACATCCCTATCAGAAGTCATTGAACAGGGAACCCCATGCAAACGAAAAACTTATCTAAAAAATAAGTTAACAACATAAGTAGCGTCTGAAGTCTTCTTACACGGCAGGAAGTGTACCATCTTTGAAAAACGATCTACTACCACCATTACCGAATCAACTCCACGCTGAGTCCTTGGAAGGCCAAGAACAAAATCCATAGTTAAATCTTGCCAAATTGTTTTAGGAACAGGCAAAGGAATGTAAAGACCAGTATTCTGAGCTTGACCTTTAGCTTTTTGGCAAACTAGACATCGTTGAACAAAACGTCCACCATCACGCTTCAATTAAGGCCAATAAAATCGTTCTTCCACTAAGCTGATTGTCTTACTTTGACCAACGTGTCCACCAAGACCACTAGCATGCAACTCCCGTATCTAATGCTCACGTAAGGACGAATGTGGAAGGCATAGCTGAGAACCTCGAAAAAAAAATCCATCCTGTATGAGAAAATCAGGAACGAACTCCCTATTACTGCAACACTGCCATATAGCACTGAAGTCCACATCATCGGCATATGTGTCACGTAAGGAATCGAAACCAACTATTTCCATACTAACTGTAGCAAGTAAAGAAGCACGACGACTTAATGCGTCAGCTACCTTGTTAGTTTGACCAAATGTATGCTTGATAACGAAAGTAAACTATTGGAGAAATGTAATCCATCGAGCATGCATCCGATTTATTGACAATTGATGAACTTTAAAGTGAGGATCAGTAAACAACATGAACTCTCGTTGAATTAAATAATGTTCCCAACGCTTCAAAGCTCGAATAACAGCGTAGAATTCCAACTCATAAGTTGTCCATTTCTGTCGTGGCTCACTGACTATCTCACTGAAAAATTTGATTGGATGTCCTCCTTGAGATAACACAGCCCCAATTCCAAGAGCAGATGCATCACATTCAACTTCAAATATCTTCTCAAAACTAGATAGGGCCAAAACTGGTGCCGAACATAATTTCTCCTTATAAGGGCAAAGCTACCATCTTGTTCCTTTTCTCATCGAAATTTTCCTTTCTTTAAACAATCTGTGATGGGTGCCATAATCGTGCTAAACCCTCGAATAAAACGTCGGTAGAAAGCGGCTAATCTAGGGAAACTCTGCACTTCTCTGACATTTTGCGGAACTGGCCATTCTCAAATTGCTTTCACCTTTGCCTCATCAACCTGTATTCCATCTTTTCCAACAATAAAACCAAGGAACAGAAGATGACTAGACATAAAACTGCATTTTTTCATGTTGATATACAATTTATTATCTTGTAGAACTTGAAGAACGTCTCGAAGATGCAGTAGATGCTCCTCGGTACTCCAGCTATAGATTAGAATGTCATCAAAGTAAATGACCACGAATTTGCCAATACATGGTCGCAAAAGTTGGTTCATTAGCCGCATAAAATACTAGAGGCATTCGAAAGCCCAAATGGCATAACCAACCATTCATAAAGGCCATCCTTTGTATTGAAAGCAGTCTTCCATTCATCCCCGGGTTGAATGCGAATCTGGTGATATCCACTCCGCAAATCAAGCTTCGAGAGCACCACTGCTCCTAATCTATCCAACATGTCATTGAGGCGAGGAAGGGGAAATCGATATTTGACTGTGATTTTATTAATAGCACGACCGTCGACACACATTCTCGGGCTTCCATCCTTCTTTGGAGTTAGTAATGCTGGAATGGCACAAGGACTCATATTGTCTTGAATCAAGCCTTTATCAAGCAAATCATTGACTTGTCTCTGTAGCTCTTCATGTTCAATAGGACTCATACATTAGTGAGGCAAATTAGGTAAACTAGCCCCAGGTACTACGTCGATATGATGTTGAATGTTCCTCATGGGAGGTAATTCATTAGGCAGTTCCGTAGGATATAAGGTAGGAAATTTAGCAAGGACCTCTCGTACTTGGTAAGGAATCTTAACATCAATGCTGGTTTTTCCTTTAACCACCAATGCCACAATCAAACTCGGCTCCTTAAGTTGCTGACAAAAGTCTAAACCTGCTATGTTGGTGAAAAGTGATTTCTCTTTCTTAGTAATTGGTTTGTTTGTTGATGGTTGTGTCGGCGGTACCAAAATAATTTTCTTTCCAAACCACCAGAAAACAAAAGTGTTATCACGTCCTTTGTAAGTAGCATCAATGTCGTACTGCCAAGGTCGTCCCAATAGAATATGGCGAGCATCCATGTCTACAACATCACATTCGATCTCATCTTTGTAATATTTTCCAATTGCTAAAGGAACCTTGCAAACTTCATGTACCTGAACTTCCAGGCCCTTTCTAACCCATGCAATTTTGTACGGAGATGGATGCTTCTCGGTCTTCAAATTTAGTGACTTCACCAAAGCTTTAGAGACTACGTTTTCACTGCTGCCACTATCAATAATCACGTTGCACACTTTGTTCTGAATTGTACATTAAGTTCGAAAAATTTTGTCTTTGAGAGTCATCTGGTTTCTTTTTAGCTAATAGAAGGCGTTGGATAATACAAGCCACTTCATCTCCTTCTGCGATTTCACCGCCTTCATAAATATCTTCTTCAAAGTCCTGCTCTTCATTATCACCTTCGCCTTCTACAAAATTATTAGAGTGCCTATTCGAACAATTATTTAAAAGATGCCCCGTTTGATTACAACGGAAACATTTTCCCAGGTTGGGACGTGCATAGGGATCAGTATTCGAACATTGTTGCAGTGGATTCCGATCTTGAATGTTAGAATGATTAGAAGTTGAAGCACTGCAATGACTCTGATTTTGAGATGAACTAACATCCTTAGTCCCACTATCACTACTGCTGGAAGCCACTGTTCTTTTTTGAAGAGGTAGAGTCTCTTGACTTTGTCGACGAAAATTACTTTGGGGTCGTAATGCAGACCGGTTAATTTGAGTCTCCACCATGGCCAAATTAACTGCATCCGTTATAGTCCAAACTTCTTGCAGAGCTACTCGATCTTGAATAGCCAAATTTAATCCACTGATGTATCGAGCAATTAGTTGGTATTTTGTCTCAGGCAAATTAACAAGGGCATTTAACGGATAGAATTCTTCTGTGTACTCATTCACACTATGATTGGTTTGCCGACAATTCTGATATTGTTAGTACAGCACTTGTTCATAATTTGGAGGTAGAAATCGTCGTTGTAACAAATGTTTCATCTTGGGCCACGTACTTACTCATGCTTTGCCTTGTCATTGACGATTAAATTGCAATTGTTCCCACCATGTTGATGCTCCGCCTTTCGATTTATACGCCACCAATTTCACTTGATTGTCTTCTGAAATATTGAGATAATCAAAGAAATTTTCAACGTTGTGGATCCGGTGGAGAAAATCTTCAATGTTCAATCTGCCATAAAAAATTGGCAAATCCATCTTCATTTTGAACTTCTGTGTCTTTTGTTCTCTATTGTTTGTTCGGTATTCAACACGGTAGTCTTGAAAATCATCTTCCTCACCAGATGAATAATCCAAATTTTGTTGTCATCTTTGTTGGGGATTTCGTCGTTGTTTATAGTGAAGATCTTACGTAAAAAATTCTTGTGGGTCCGGGTCATGTTCTGGACGCCCATTATAAACATCTAAGCCATAAGTACCTCTGAGTTGAACTCTAGCGCCAAGACCAGCAGTGCCGTCGGCACCTCTATCCAGCCATCCGCTGTGGCCTCTCCGCCGATCATCTCCGTCGCCAGCACAGTCAAACTCGCATCAGCGTCTCTGATAGAATCGCACATACGGAGGAAGGAGATTGAGGTCAAGAAGCTCACGGTGAAGCTGATTCATGTTGTCACCAGCATTTGTTGGCGGGTTTTGCAGTCAATCTCGTCGACTGAAGTGCATCTAGAAGTTGGGTCGCGTTGAATCGGGAGGAGGTCGCGCGCGTATCGTAGATTCTGGGCCTAGCCGAATCTCTCCGCCGCTGTTGCGATCGTGCTGGAGCTCTGGTTTGTCTCGAGCACGTCGTCGATCATTGCCAGTAGCCATAGCCCGTTGCAGATCGAGCTCGGGTTCACCCAGGTCTGAAGGTTGTTGGACATCTTCCACAAGATCATCATCTGAATCGGAGGTGCTGTACGCCAACTAATCGCCCGGCGGTCGTGGAACCTCGATATTGCGTCTGACTTCAAGAACGAGAGCAACAAGAGTCTGTTGTACATCTCGAAGTGTTTTGTCCATTCCCTCGACTCGTTGTTCGAGGTTTTCGAGCCGGCGTTCGTTGTTGATGGGTCGTTGGCCACTAGAACCGTCCTTGGCCATTGGATCAAGGTAAAAATCCTGCTTTGATGCCAATTTTGGTGCAACGGAAGTGTTTTCAAAGTGAAACAGGGAAAGAAAATTCAAGAACAAACTCAAAAGTTCAATAATTGGGAATAAATCTAATTATTGATCAATGATACTCCAAAACAATTACAATGAGCCTTTATATATTGTTTGTAGGAAAGTAGAATAGTAGTTTAAATAGAAAACTAATAATAATCCTAATAATAATCTGAATAGGTAATCCTAATAATAATCTGAATAGGAAACTACTAATCTCTATATGCTGCATCATTTTTCTTTGAAGCCTCCTCATCTATAAATCTGCTCTCACGGCTAAGAATAACACCTCTTTTGAAACCGTCCAAAACAATCCCTCCAAGGTACCTCCACTCATGAAACTCTTTCTCTAAACGACAATGGGGGATCGGATGGCTCTATTCTCCCCATTACAGGGCACAAACTGATTGGGCAAAATTATCTTCAATGGTCTCATGCAGTGATGATGTTTATTTGCGGCAAGGGCAAGGATGACTACCTCACAGGTGCAATGGCCAAACCAACAGAAGAATATCCAAAATTCAGGACGTGGAAGATTGAAAATAACATGGTTATGTCATGGTTAATCAATTCCATGAATAACAGTGTTGAAGAGAATTTTCTTCTCTATAAAACTACCTAAGAAATTTGGAGGCAGCCAAACAAACATATTCTGACAATGAAAACATGGCTGAATCCTTCGAGATTGAAGGAATGTTGGATGATCTTCACCAAAGAGAGCTCCCTGTCACTCAATATTTCAATCCACTGACCAAGTATTGGTAGCAACTCGACATGTTCGAGTCAAATGATTGGAGTTGTCCAACAGATGCAGCAAAATATAAGAAGATTGTTGAGAAGAAAAGAATATACAAGTTCCTTCTTGGCCTCAACAAAAACCTTGATGAGGTAGGAGGACGAATCTTGGGAACCAAACCACTACCTAATATTCAAGAAGTCTTCTCTGAAGTCCGTCGAGAAGAGAGCCACCAAAAAAACATGCTGGGATCCAAAGCTAACAATCCAATCACTCCCACTAAGAGCTTATCCCTTGGAGCCCAATGATCACAAAACCAACCACTAGACAATCAATCACGGAAGGGAGGAAGACCTTGGTGTGATCATTGCAAAAACTTGGTCACACTAAGGAAACATGTTGGAAGATTCATGGAAAACCAGCAAATTTCAAGCCTTCTTGACCTCATGTTGATAGAGAAAGTCGTGGAAATCATGCCGCAATTGCGGGTCATCAAGTTTCTTCAACTCAACAAACCTCTTTAAAGCCAACACCATTCAGCAAGGAACAAATAGAAATATTGCAAAAAATGATCAGTCAGGCACAATACTCTGCAAATCCCAACACAATAATCGTTACTGGATCCTTAGCACAAAAAGGTAATTTTCAAAATGCCTTAAGTGTAAAAACAAAGATGAATCCATGGATTATAGATTCAGGAGCATCTGATCACATGACCAGTGATGCCACTACTCTTGAAAATTATAATCCGTGCTATGTGAATTTTACTGTTCGTATTGCTGATGGATCCCTATCAAAAGTCGCTAGAGTCGGTTCTGTTTTCCTTTCGAAGGACCTACTTCTAAACTTTGTGTTAATGGTTACAAATTTGGATTGCATTTTATCTGTCGGAAAACTCACTCAAGAGAAAAACTGTTACTAAATTTTCCAAAAATCATTGCGAATTTTATGATTTGGATTCGAGGATGATGATTGGCAATGCTGAGATGTGTTCGAATCTCTATTTCCTCAAGGTAGATGCTGCTCCTAATGGACAACCTTTAAAGGCATTGTGTGGAATAAATTCTTGTTCATTTATTAGTTCTACTAATGATAGTATAGTTATGATGTGGCACTATCAATTGGTCATCCTAATTTTGCGTATCTTGTGAAACTTTTCCCTTCACTATTCAAAAATAAAAGTTCTAAGTTTTTCCAGTGTAAAATTTGTCAATTATCAAAACATGTTCGAAATTCTTATCCTAATAAACCTTACAAATCATCTCACCCTTTTTCAATGATTCATAGTGATGTCTGGAGACTTTCTAGGATCAACAACGTTACAGGTTCTAGATAGTTTGTTTCTATTGTTGATTATAACACTCGGATGACTTGGACATTTCTCATGAAAGAAAAATCAGAGGTTAGTAAGATTTTCAAAACCTTCAATAAAATGATCCAAATTGAATTTCAAGCCAAAATTCTAGTTTTGAAAACTGACAATGCAAGAGACTATTTTAAATCAATTCTTGGGGACTTCTTATTAAGTGAGGGAATTGTTCATCAAAATTCATGTGTTGATACCCCCAAACAAAATGGTATTGCAGAACGGAAAAATAGACACCTTTTAGAAGTTGCCAGATCGCTTCTGTTCTCCACTAATGTTCCTAAAACTTATGGGGGGAAGCCGCATATCTAATTAATAGAACGCCTTCCCGTGTTCTAAAATTCCAAACATCTTGTCAAATCTTTCTTTAGTCTTATCCCTGAACACGCCTCATATCTACTATTCCTCCAAGAGTGTTTGGTTGTTCAGCATTTGTCCTTGTTCATCCTCAATACCGTAGCAAACTTGACCCCAAATCCATCAAATCTATTTTTCTTGGGTATTCTCCACATCAAAAGGCTTACAAATGTTACTCTCCAGTCACAAAGAAATTCTATAATTCTATGAACGTAACATTCTTCAAAAATCAACCCTATTATCCCAAAACTGCTATTTAGGGGAGAACACTGTACAATAATATGAGTTTTGGGAAACTAATGAAAACTCTCGAAGTCAAAGTGTTTTTCCAGCCGAGCCTCCAAGTCAAAGTGTTTTTCCTATTGAACCCTCTTCAAATCCTCTTCAAGTTGAGCCTAATTCCTCAATTCCCCAAATCCAACCACTTCAAATTGAAGTGATAAACAGCCCCTTTCCATCCGAGCCAACAAACAATCCAAACAGTCCAAATCGTACACATCCTGCCAAGGAAAATGAGCGCATTGTCTATTCTAGGAAAAAGAAGAAAAATCAAGGAGAAATAGAGCCACGAACACAATCTAAGCTAGTCCAACAAGCTGAACCAAGTCCACAATCTCCTCAATCTTCACAATCTTTAGGTAACACTAATTTTGATTCTCATAAATCATCTGACAATGATCTTGATATTCCTATTGCTTTGAGGAAAGGAACTAGATCATGCATAAATTTTCCAACTTTGTTTCATATAAAGGGTTGTCACCAAGTTTTTGTGCTTTTACTATGAGTCTCACCAATATACAGATTCCCACCAACATTAATGAAGCTCTCAAAGTTCCAGAATGGAGAGCTGCAGTTTGGGAAGAAATACGTGCATTGGAAAAGAATAAGACATGGGAACTCGCAAAATTACCAAAAGGGAAACATGTGGTTGGCTGCAATTGGATCTTCACTGTGAAGTACAAGGTAGATGGAAGTGTGAAAAGATTCAAAGCTTGGTTAGTTGCAAAAGGTTTCACTCAGTCTAATGGCATTGATTATCAGGAGACTTTCTCTCCAATTGCCAAACTCAACACAATTAGAGTTTTATTAATTTTACCTGGTAATCTAGATTGGCCTCTTCATCAGCTAAATGTCAAAAATGTGTTTCTGAACGGTACTCTAGAAGAGGAAGTCTATATGGAGATTCCTCCAAGTTTTGAATCACCAGAAAATGCTAAATAAAGTTTGCAAACTCAGAAAGTCCCTACATGGCCTCACGCAGTCTCCTCAAG
>CAMOHE010001217.1:0-14121 GCA_946598075.1 Artocarpus hirsutus
GACAATGAAGAATAAAAGTTCCTCGTTTGGAAGCAGAAATGTCAATTGTATCTCTACGAACCAAGTTGGCCCTTTCGGTTTTTATGTCTTTCCAACAAGAATCCAATCAAAATCACATTCCACATAGGCACTATGACGAAGACGAGTTCACCTAAAACCTATTTTTTATTAATTAATTTCTTTTCTTTGTTTTGAGTTTTAAGTTTAAATATTAAATTTAAATTTGTTAATTAATATTTAAATATTATTTAATATATTGAGAATGGTAATGTTGACATTTTCAAAAACATAATCATTTTGGGAGTATTTTATTACTGATTTTATAAATACGGAGAATATTTTAGGTATTTGAATAACAAAAGGGGCAAAGTGGCAGTTTGGCTATACGTGGGATAATTCTACTCCTAGAATAAGCTCAGTAATAGGTTAAGGTGATTTTTAACTAATAAATGAATAGATAGATTAATTGAAGTATTCAAAAATATAAAAGCGCCAATGAAATCCAATTTTTTATGTACTATTTTTTATGTGTACAAACATTTATGTACTTATGCTTATTAAAAAAAAAAAAAAAAACTACTTAAGCTTATTGTTACATGTGATAAACCACAAAAAAAACCAACCATATAGATTTTTTTTTATCAATGCAAATCTTAGGTGGAAAATTTACCTCCAAGTCTTCCGGGTTTGCTTCACGGGAGATGAGATGTTGTAAACTATTACTCACATTAGCAGCTGCCGCTACTGGATCTCTAGCATTGTGAGGTTGGGCTGCATGTCCTCCTTCTCCAGTGATTACAGCCTCAAAAGTGCCACTCCCGGCCATAACATCACCAGCCCTGGACCCCTCAAAGCAACCGGATTCTCTGGCGCATCCTGTCGCCCAAATATGGCCTTCACCTTGTCTTGAAGTCCGGTGTCCAACATTTTCCTAGCCCCAGCTCCTCCTTCCTCAGCCGGTTGGAAAACAAGAAGAACCGTTCCCTGATAATATTTAAACAACATATACCTACGTTATAGAAGCTCATTAACAAGTTTTCTTACTAGTTTTAGTTAGTATAGAAGACAAGTGGCCGTGAAACAAATTAACAAATTACTGGCAACTCCTTTTCATGTGCTTTGAGAATCTTGGAGGCACCAAGAAGCATCGCCGTGTGTGCATCATGTCCACAAGCATGCATTTTCCCATCTACTTGGCTCTTGAAGTCCCACTCCACCACTTCCTACACCATAAATTCAGTATTTTCTTTTAAGTAACACATTCTTGTAACAACGATTTATATATATATATATATATCTATATATATATATATATGTACAAATATGTACTAAAAAGAACTACACCATAAATTCAGTATTTTCTTTTAAGTAACACATTCTTGTAACAACGATTTATATATATATATATATATATATATATATATATGTACAAATATGTACTAAAAAGAATTGAAAGCTTAGATGCAACATACGTGGATTGGTAGACAGCTCATATCTGCTCTAAGCGCAGCGAAAGGCTCTCGCATTGTCCCAACATAGCTGATGAGGCCAGTTTTAGCGACGGAGCTGTTGTAGGGACATTTCAGTTTGTCCAATTCCTGTCTGACCACCTCACCGCTCTTGAATAAGTCGAAATGCAGTTCTGGATATTGATGTAGTTGCCTCCTGATATCCACCGTCCAATTGAATACCTCTGCTTTTCTGGCTTCCTCGAGGAACTTTGAGGTTATAGAAAGGTCTGAGAGTACGAGTGTTGGTCTAAACACACAAAGGACTAGAAGAAAGTAGGTAATCCCTTCGATGAAAGCCATAATATTACCTCCTGATAAATGAATTGAGGATGATTTTTTTTTCTTTTTTCTGATGATGGGGTTGGGGTTATTGAGCAGCATGTGTACTTAAAGGTGAAGTATAAAGAGGCCTCAATGTCGGACCAAAATTGAAGCACGTTGTCCAGCTTAATATGAGTAATATTATTAATTTCATCCGATCCGGACCACCATTCCTTGCTGAGGAATGGGATAGAGTAATTATGTAAAATGCCACCTAAATCCCTTGGGATCGAATTCGGATCAATTAGAAGTGTCTTGTCTACAATCCGTCACAACAGTGCATCATCATTTGTTATGAGTGACCCTTGGCTCAAATATATTATCACATTATATCAAATAAAATGCGATCTTAATTAAAATATTATGTTAAGAATAAATTAAAAAATTAATTGTAACACCTTTGAATTTTAAAGTAAAATTAACTATGTTAAGTTTAATTATTAAGTGTGTTAAGTGTGAATTTATTATCAATTTTAGTCATTTAAGATTTTATTGCAATTGTTATACATAAAAATTTGATTTTTAGTTCTTTCAAGCCACCAAGTTTTCTTTTAAAAATGTTTAAATTTGACGTTGGCCTTTTTCTCTTTAAAATTTTTGAATTTCATTTTGAATCTCTATGTATATTGTGATCCAAGGTTTGATGAGCTTGAATGACGTTTACTCTAAGTTTATAAGACTTGTTTTAACATGAATCTAAGCTTTATATGAACAAAAATTGATTTAATCAAGTTTTGATATTTTTTTTTTATTTTCAAATCCATTATGAAATTGAGTTTAAATTTGGGGAACTGGTTTAAATTTGTTCTACTATGATTTTTATGTTTTCTATATGATTTTCATGTTCTAGTATTGAAAAAACAAGATTAAAATTGGATTTTTAAGCTTGGGGAAGTCGAGACTCGAAGTCTCGGGTCCCCAGATTTTGCCAGTTCGATAAGCCGAACTTGATCTTCAGCATGCTGGATTCAAGAAGTTCGGCAGGCCAGATTCATATCTTTGGCAGGCCGAACTATAGCAGTTTGGCAAGCCAGTCTAGATGTTCGGTCGGCCGAACTGTGTAGATCCGGTAGACCGAACCAAGATGTTTGGTAGGCCAACTGTGAACATGAAAAATTGTATTTTTTCTTTCAGTTTTCAACGTTTAATGATTCCGAAATGTTTCAAAAAGGATTATGATTTTGGGTCATGATTATTTTGAGTCAAAAGACACATTGATAATTAAGTTAACATAATAATATTTGTTGAAAGTGATTTCTAATTTTAAATACAGTTTTTAAGGTTTTGAACATATATTGAGCATATGTTGAATTTATTTGGAGCTTACGTAATTGAATTTCAAATGAGGTATGATATTTTTCTGTCCCTTTCTTAGGCTATTTTGGCCAAATGCTTGACCTTCTAAATGATTGATGAAAATAATTTCTGTCTTTGATTTTGAAATATTGTATTTTGATATTCTTCCCGATTTCTAAAACTGGTACGGTGATTTTTTATCAAATTTCTTACAAATAAGTGTTTATTGATTTTTGTCAAGATCTTGAGATTTGGTTGCAAATAATATTTTTATTTGTGATAATTGTTTTTAAATAACTTATTTTAACTAATTATCCTATTGAGCCTTTCACTCATGTTTTATTATTTTTTTAAATCCCCCTTACAGGTTTGAGGAGAAAAGATGGGCTCAGGATCAAAACCTGGCTCTATGGGTTGAAATGGTATTTTTTTTGAAACTGTTGTAATGATACGTGTATTGTACGACTTGTCCCGGTCTTGATGTCATTTTTGTCTATCAATTGTATATTTTTAATTTATTATAGAGACGATGATTTTCAGTATTCTTATATTATTATTATTATTATTGATGATAATTGTATTTTATTTTCCTATCTACCTTCGTAGTAAACATCCATGTGATGGTGAATGAGGATAAGATCTAGGCCCCACCTTCGTAGCATTCACGTGATGGTAACCGCCGATGATATTTATTTACTTTCTACATAGATCTATTTACTTTTTCTTTATTTACCTCGTTTACTTCTTTTAATTTACCTTATTTTTATCTTCTTTACTCAAAACTTACTGACCCTTTCCTCGGGGCGTCCCATTAATTGATATGGTATGAGATTATTGAAAAGGGATGAAACAAGATTGGGAAAAAGAGACATGCAAGTTGTATATTTTGTTTCTAACAGCTAAAATATGCACCTTATACTCCTTGGGATCTGTATAATCAAATTAGATTTTGGATATACAAATTATCAATTCAATACGTGTTCAACTTATCACATTTGCCATATCATTTAATCAATAAGCATAATAAAGTCAAAAAATTACATTTAAAAAATTTGAAATGTCGTGGCATGATATAATTTGTTAAATATTATTTTTATCATCAAAAATTCAAAAGATAATTTGAATACATATGTGAAGTTGATATCATTACTAGTGAGGTTACCTAGTACTTTTCATGAGAAAAAGCCAATTAATACTATTACGGTAATCTTTTATAATTGGGATGGGTGTGTAATTTAAAGGGTCTGAGTTTGAAAATTGTACATACTGGTGTCCCAAAATGAAGCGAAAAAAAGAATAAGAGAGAGAAAACATAGAATATGTTATAGTGCCTGCCTACCACGTCCCTTTTTCAAAAGCCCTTCGTTGTTGTTAAGCGCGCTTCCATTAACTTGTTTGTTCTAGCGTGTGGTCGAAATTTCCGACAAAAAAAGATATCAAATTTAACCCTCAAAAAATAAATATTATCTCTTTTTGACTCCTACACGTTAAAACGTATAATACCGACCTCCAAACTTATCAGAAATACTTGTAATTTTAGTGCTTCCGTTAATAAGACGTCAATTTTTTAACAAATTAAAACACGTGTAGGTCATGTCACGACCCAAAACTGAGGGTAGTGATTAAATTAAAAGAAATATTTTTGAAGACCTATAAAGTTAAAAATACTTGGAAATTATAGTGGGGCTCATAAATCTATAAAAATACTTCAATATGGTACAGAGTCTTTAATACTAAATAAAAAGAAACAAAATACAAATAGAAAATTTAAAATAAAAACAGACAAAATTTAAATGAATGTTTATAAAATACGTAAAAATAGAGCTGTGCATCTTTAGTCAACATAAATAAAAATAAATTCAAATTACAAATAAACAGAGTTTATAAATAATCAATCATTTACCAATAAAAATTTTTAGGAGAGAGTGTCAATAGGATAGCGAGAAGTATCGAGAACAATCCACGACACTGAGGATCAATCGACTAAGCTAAAAGGGGAGTACGGAGAGTGAGCACACAATGTGTAGTAGGAAATCCATAACCCAAATCTCGGTTTTTTTTACTATTATTACATTGTCTATAAAATTATGGAGATATTAAAACAAAATCTCATATTAATATAAGAAAAATTCATCAGGTTCACAGTTGATCAAGCTAATAGATAACACAATTTGTAACAATCACTCAAATACTTTCACACACGTCCTGGGTTGTTAGTGTAGGAAAAGAAAGAAAGAAAGATTATAATAAGCTCCATCGTGCTCCAAATAAGCATTTTGTATCCGTTGTACCCCGAAAGAGCACCCTATAGGAAAGGCCATATAGCGTCAATGGTACCAAAAACGTGTATGTATGTTGTGCCCAGCAAATGAGCACCCCGTAAAATAGAACTTTGAAGAATGTTTTAGATGGCCTTAAAAATTATCCGACCGCCCTGCATAAAGTCTCAACATTTACAGGATCTGGTTATAACACCTCTGATTACCAAAAACTTATCCTAAATCATTCTACCCAAGTTAGTCAATTTTTGACAAAATTTTGACAGTGTAACAACTTATTTTTCTTAGAACCAAAATTTTAAACTTGCAAAAGACAGTTCATAGAATAGTTGTCGCACACCATAACTTCAAGACGTGCCACCTAGAGCATATATATATATATATTTATATTATATCACATAACAATCATGTATCTAATAACGATCACCATTTCATCAATATTATCTCAATAAGATAAAAGATCTGATTAACCAAGACATTAGACATTCATTATATCATAAAACTCCATTTTCAAGTAAAACATAAACCGCGCGTATAGTCCTAATCCTTTTTATATATAAATAAAAAGAAAAGTTATTGAGTAGTATTATTTATCGATTGATTCTAAAACTTTAATTAACTTCATAGGTCCATAATCCGATAGCAAATTAAAGGATTATTATGGATTTTTAATTTCTCTTTAAATTGACAATCAATATGATAGCAATACTAACAACAACAACAACAAATATAACATATAGTTTAATAAACAATATATATTAAAATCCGTATGATTTAAATTTAAATTCCTAATTTATTGGCTAATTAAATGAAATAACATGAGAAATGAGTAGTAGAGTCCCTATTGACTTAGTCGATGACATTTGACGGGAAAAAGATTTGAAACGACATAGTAGTTGAAACTTTAAATCACCAAACTTTGCCTTCGAAATTCTATCTCACAAATATGACACCACGAACGCGTCTAGAATGTCAAAAATAAGTCAAAATGACACCTTTCCTGATTCAATGGTCGTGGTCAACTGTTAACCGCCGTTGACCATGGTTGATCGACGTTGAACAGGGTTGACCGGAGAGGCGACAGTGGAGATCGGCACCAAAACGAAGCTCTCGACATGAGGATCACACAACTCCAACTTTTCACATGCACTATATATGTGCGCATTTTTCATTGATTTTCCAACTCCAACTTTTCACATTCCTCGTTTAGAATCATGGATTATGAACATCACAAAACCAAACTAGTATACTTTTTTTTAATAGCTTTTTGCTTCTAGTTGAGCGGCAAATTTGTAAAAGGAGGAAACTTTGCAAGAAATGTGAAATTGCCAACACCCAAGCGAACTATCAAAACCATTGAGTTATAGTAGTGCAACACTCTTTTCTTAACTCATTTTCTTCTTAAATATTTTTCCAATATTAGTTGTCTCGTTTCAAATGATTTTTTAGTTAAAAAAATATAGTTACAAGGAATTATTGATGATATATTAATATATGTGTCGTTTGTTTCAAAGTTAATTTCCAAAATGTCGCTTTATTCACCAGAACACAGCACAAAACTAGCAAAGGGAGGAGGCGGGTGGTTGGATTTTCTAGAGATGATTTGGTTGAAGAATGGCTAGGTCTTGCTCCTCTTGACAAGAGGAATCCAACGGCGCAACTAACTAGAAGAATGGGGGCCAGATGGCTCCAAAATCGGCTGCAAAGCCTAAAGGGGAGTGGTGGATCTTGACTTGCTTCGGGCTGTCTGCGGCGAGTGGATGGGCAGCAATCTGATGGCTGTGGCTTCAGGCAGTAGTGGTCATGCTGGGCGAAAGCGTGTAGGCTGTGGGAGCCTAAGGCAGGTAGGGCTGGCAAATCGTATTACGTGTCGTGTTCGTGTCAGCACGATTACAACACGATACGATTATTCTAAATACGAACACAACACGATTAATAAATGTGCCTAAAACACAAACATTAACACGACATGCTCATAACACATGTAACATGACACGACACGATTAACACAATTATTAAATATCCATGATAGTTTAACACGATTATAACACATATATAACCCAAAAAATTAAAAAAAAAATAAATTTCCAACATAAACAATCATTTCCAATTCAAAATTTAAAACATCAACATATTCCTCTTTTTAAATTAAATTTCCTACTTTTTCTATTATTAAATTAAAATATTCCTATCTTTTTTATCATTAAATGTTTTAAACTGCATTTTTTTTCCAATCCAATCTCTCAAATCAAACTTGAGAAAATTACTCCAAACCAATAAATGGATTCATTAGCAGACGACAATATAAAGGGGAGAAACGAGTCCTTATATAGAGGACTTGTGAAAAAAATTTTGGTTTCTTTTCCATGTATAGAATCATAATAAATAAAATAGAAGCTATCACTTCACATTAGAAGGCCATGAAGCATGGTGGAGGCAGGTGTTATAATGCTACTCTCAGGTATAGGTTCGATTCCTTATGCTTGCAAATGCTTTCTTGATTCACAGCCTTGGTATTGTCATTTTCCTCCTCTATTGCCCTTTATAAATGAATTACGTGACTTGCATATATTTATTATTGTTAAAAAATCAACGTCTTATTGACCGGGGTACCAAACGCTTCTAGTTAGCTTAGTGATTAATTTTGTGCCCTTTTAAAACTGTGATGATCAAATTGAGACAACATTTATCTTTTAGAGGTTAAATTTAAAAATTAGCCGAATTAAATAGCGTGCCGTCCAGATGAAGAAAAAGAGATGAAATCCCAAAGGATATATATATATATATATATACACACATACGTGTACATGTGTGTGTCATTTCTATTGCCGTCGTTTTTGTTTTTAATTTTTTAGTGCGTACTAGTAAATTATTCTTTTTTAATAATTAAAAATTGCCAAAATTGGAAAAGACGTGCGTGCAAGTAAATTTCATCTGTCCCAGACGGTCCAGGCGACAAGCCACTTTTTTTAATTTTTTAGTGCATACTTGTAAATTATTCTTCCTTAATAATCAAGATGTGTCAAAATTGGAAAAGAGATGCAAGTAGCTTTCATCTGTCACAGATGGTCCAGGCGACAAGCAAACGAATAAAAATGCATCAAACTTCATCCTATCCTTAGCCTTCCACGTCTCCGCATTAATTGGATAAAGTCAAATTAATTGATGAGAAATATCTGTTCAAACCGATATTAATTTTAGATTGGAGATGTAAAAGTTGGCCGAGGTCCGTGGGCAAACTCGGGCCCGTCCTGCTACAGTGATGGGCCACCTGACACTGTTCAAAGCCTGGCCTAGCCCATAAATACTGGTGGGCTAGGCTAGGCTAGGCTAAGCTATGTTGGCCTATGGGCCGGCCCATCTAGGCCAATAATGGGCCAGCCCATCCCGGCCCATGCAAGGCCCATACAAGCCCACAATAGGCCAACCTATCGAAGGCCCATTATGGCCTAATTTTATATATATATATATATTTAGATATATTTTTCATCTTCATTCACGGGTGAACATGGCTGAATATGACCTTCTCCATTAAAAGGCCTCACACATCACATTATATCAAGGTTTTTTTCTTTTTTTTTTTTTTTTTGCTTGTAGGCATGCTTTGCTTCTTCTAAGAAGCAAACCTGATATAAGGCCTTACATATCACGTTACAATAGGCCTAACAAGTTCTTTTTCTTTTCTTTTCTTTTCATTTTTTTTATTTTTTTCTTCTAAGCATATTTTGCTTTTGAAAAACAAAAGCAAGGTTTTGTCCAATTAGGTTTTCCTTGGAAAGATTTTAAATGAGACAATTGTAAATAAAAATCCCTTTTTATATTTCCCTTGACTATTCAAACTTTTATATTTGTTAACTTATTTAAAAATTCAAAAATAAAAAACCAAAATTAAAAAATTAAAAATTGCATGCTTAGATGGGCTGGCCTATCAAACCCATGATGGGCCAAGATAGGCCAGCCTATTTAAGGCCTACGGCACAGCCCGACATAGCTTACAACACGGCCCTTGTAAAATTAACCGGTGGGCTGGGCTGGCCTGTTCATGCATCAATAAAAAGCTTAACATCAAAATAAATTAGGCAAATAACTTAGTCTGGGAATTATTAGTTCAAATATATGTACATATGTAAAAGAAACCACCCCATATGTCTTTTTGGCCGTTCCTTGTTCAATTTCCCTTATACATGATCTTTCTGGAGAAGTAATAGACATTATGGAAATAATGGATTACATGGTAATTACTGCAGTAAAGTTGATCATGGAGCAAAGCACTAGCATCAAAATAAATTAGACAAATAACTTAATTTGGGAATTATTAGTTGAAATATATATATATATATATATATTTGTAGAAGAAACGGAATGTGATAATTCCATAATCAAAGTTTCCTCCTTTTACAAATTTGCCGCTCAACAAGAAGGAAAAAGCTATAAAAAGAAGTATATTAGTTCTGATTGTGGTTTTGTGATGTTCACAATCCATGATTCTGAACGAGGAATTTGAAAAATTGGAGTTGGAAAATCAATGAAAAATGCGCACATATGTGGTGAATGTGAAAAGTTGGAGTTGGAAAATCAATGAAAAATGCCCATATATATAGTGAAAATCGTAAACACATATATATAGTAAAATCGTAAACATTTATCATATGTATTGGGCCGTTTCTTTTACAAATATATATATTTCAACTAATAATTCCCAAATTAAGTTATTTGCCTAATTTATTTTGATGTTAGTGCTTTGATCCATAATCAACTTTATTTCAGTAATTAGCATGTAACTCATTATTTCCATAATTTCTATTACTTTTGGATGAGGAATGTAATTATTCCATAATCAAAGTTTCCTCCTTTGACAAATTTGCCGCTCAACAAGAAGGAAAAAGCTATAAAAAGAAATATACTAGTTCTGCTTGTGGTTTTGTGATGTTCACAATCCAGGATTCTAAAAGAGGAATGTGAAAAGTTGGAGTTGGAAAATCAATGAACAATGCGCATGTATATAGTGAATGTGAAAAGTTGGAGTTGGAAAATCAATGAAGAATGCGCACATATATAGTAAAAATCATAAACATGTATCATATGTATTGGGCCGTTTCTTTTACAAATATATATATATATATATATATATATATATATATATTTCAACTAATAATTCCCAGATTAAGTTATTTGCCGAATTTATTTTGATGTTTGTGCTTTGCTCTATAATCAACTTTATTTTAATAATTAGCATGTAATCCATTCAACTTGCAAAGAGAAAATGGTCACTTAATAGATTGTGTTGATATCTACAAACAACCTGCTTTTGATCATCCTCTACTCAAGAATCTTACAATACAGGTTTTGCTTGCCATTATTTTTAAAATCTTCCAAGGAATATAATTTATATTTTTTAAGGGTAGTATAATTTACATATAACCTAACTATCTATGCTAATTACAGAAATAAAGTTGATTATGGAGCAAAACCTAACATCAAAATAAATTAGCCAAATAATTTAATCTGGGAATTATTTGTTCAAATATATGTGCATATATAAAAGAAACCAACCCATGTCTATTTTTGGTTGTTCCTTGTTCAATTTCTCTTGTACACGATCTTTCTTTTCACAAAGTAATAGAAATTATGTAAATAATGGATTATATGCTAATTACTGAAATAAAGTTTATTATGGAGCAAAGCCTAACATCAAAATAAATTGGGCAAATAATTTAATCGGGGAATTATTAGTTCAAATATATGTAAATATATAAAAGAAACCAACCCACGTCTGTTTTGGCTATTCCTTGTTCAATTTCGCTTGTGCACGAACTTTCTTTTCCCAAGTAATAGAAATTATGTAAATAATGGATTATATGCTAATTATTAAAATAAAGTTGATTATGGAGCAAAGCCGTAATAATCAGCCGGGGCCTGCGCGAGTCTGTCCTGCTGCAGTGATGGGTTGGGCCGGCATAACACGACACTGTTCAAGGTCCAGCCCAGCCCATACATTTTGGTAGGCTGGGCTCGGCCAACATATGTTACCCATCGGCCAGCCCAGCAGGCCCATCGAAAATCATGGGCCAGGCCAGGCCAGCACGGCCCATCAAAAATCATGGGCCGGGCTGGCCTAGGCCAAGCCTGCCCATCTAGCCCCATAATGGGCTGGCCCATCCCGGCCCATATTAGGCCAGCCCACCAAGGTCCATTGTGGTCCAATTATATATATATATATATATACATATTTAGATTTATTTTTTTATGTCCATTCACAAGTGAACATGGCTGAGTATGACCTTCTCTTTTAAAAGGCCTCACACATCACATCATAGCAAGTTTTTTTTTTTTTTTTTTTTTTTGCTTGTAGGTATGCTTTGCTTCTTAGAAGAAGCAAAGCTGAGACAAGACCTTACATATCATGTTACAATAGGCCTAGCAAGCTCTTTTTTTTTTCTTTTCTTTTCTTTTCATTTTTTTTTATTTTTTTTTTCTAGGCATACTTTGCTTTTGAAAAACAAAAGGAAGGTTTTGTCCTACTGGGTTTTCTTTGGAAAGGTTTTTAATGAGGCAATTGTAAATAAAATATCCCTTTTTATATTTCCATTGACTATTCAAACTTTTATATTTGTTAACTTGTTTAAAAATTCAAAACTCAAAAATAAAAATAAAAAAATTGAAAATTGCTTGCTTAGATGGGCTGGCCCATCTAAACCCGTGATGGGCCTAGATGGGCCGGCCCATTCAAGGCCCATGGCACGGTCCACATAAAATTGGCCCACGAGCCGTGCCGGGCCAAGGTAATTTTAATATAGGCTGGCCTGGCCTGACCCACAAAATTCCTAGGCCGGCCCGGCCTACGGCTTGTATGGGCCTAAGGAGAACGCGCCGGCCTGTTCTTGCATCATTAGTGAAGTTGATCCTAAAATTAAAAGAGAGAAAATGAAAAAGAAAAAATAAATATTTAAATTAGTTTTTATTTTTAGTTTTAGGATTTTTATTTTTAATTTTAGATTTAGGAATTTTATTTTTCTTTTTGTAAACACATTAAAGAGGACATTTTGAAGCTTCAAAGAGGAGTAAAAAAAAAGATTTGGGGAAGTGATTTTGAAGCTTATGGCAACTCTTTTTGCTTATTTCTTTCTCATTTTTATTTTATAAGTCTTTGCATAATCTAAAATGCTTGGTTATTGGTGTTGCTTAATTTTATTTGCAATTTAATTTTCAACAAGGATATAGGATCTAATTATTTTGGGTAAATTTCCATTGAGTACTTGGGAGTGGAAAAATTAGGATAAATGAAAGTTCTATACTAACAAATCAGGGAATTAATTTGTCAATAATTTAGGCAATTACCAATCAAAATGGAAACTTGGTTGAATGGTTCATCTAGACCTATTTTGTTATCATTTATTTTTATTTTAGTTCTAGTTTTAGTTTTCATTTTTTTTATTTTTGTTTTATTTTAATTTCGGTCATCCAAATATTTCTAAAGTTAATCTAATTTTAGTATTTGACTAGAATTAAACACAATCTTCATGGGAACAATATTTGTACTCCAATACACTTTATTACTTACGGCTTTGTATACTTACACACATAACAAATTCCATGCCTTGTTCTAATGTAAACTTGTATTTTTGATCATAAGCTAAATCTGCTTAGGTTACTTATTGTTGCAAGTTTGGGGTCGAATTATGACTGCTACATATAAATAGAATACTAGGCTATGCCATGCATATTTAAGAAAAAGGGGAAAATCTTCTTAGAGCATTGTTACCCAATCGCTTCTTTTTGGCTGGTCTGTTTTGCTATATTTTTTTTTGGCTGTGTTTGCTTATAATTTGTAGTTGGATCTACATATTATTTATTAAGTTTATGAATGCAATATTATATTTACATGGGTTTTTGTTGTATATTAAATTGGTTTTGAACATGCAGTTTATAAACATGACTAAGAAACTAAAGAAAGACATCATTGATGGTGAACAGTCGCAAAAAGATAACATAAGGTGATTAGAGGAAATAATGCTATGTTGATTGATGTATTGTTAGAGCAACAAGTGAATGGAATTAGGGTTGTTGGTGCTAGAAATCGAGTACACAGCGAAATTTTAAAAATTTTAAATTAGTGTATTTTCCAAAACACAAGTTTAACATGCTATATACATAAATCAATCAGATCTTGCAAATCTTTTGTATGCTGAAGAGCTTCTATAGTGAGTGAAGAGAAGACCTTCTAGAAAGGCCTCAACTAATTAGTCTTCTTTGCTACTTTTTATCCACAATTAGAGCGTGTGTGGGCACACATCATATAGGTTTTCTCGGTGACTCTCCTTCTAGTCAATTGAGAAGACCTAGCGCATTATGAACAATAGTCCTCATGGAGATTCAGAGTTTCTCACACTTGAATACTCACTCTTAACTTATCAACTGATCTAAACAACTAAGAAAACTCATTTCCTATTTATAGGGTCGGACCTAGGGTTAGTTATTATTATTAGATAAGGCCTCAAAAATTCAAATTTGAATCAACTTCAAATAAAATCATGTCTAAAACACATAATCAGATAATTGTTGGATCGACAGGCTAAACTGATAGATCGGTCTATTGAACTTCCTCCATCTACAGGCCAAACTAACCGATCAACTTGCTGAACTTGTGATATTATGATCCCTAAGAATCTTTTATTGGGGGGGGGGGGGGGGGGGGGGGGGGGGGGGGGGGGGGG
>CAMOHE010001217.1:14141-122629 GCA_946598075.1 Artocarpus hirsutus
CCCCCCCCCCCCCCCCCCCCCCCCCCCCCCCCCCCCCCCCCCCCCCCCCCCCCCCCCCCCCCCCCCCCCCCCCCCCCCCCCCCCCCCCCCCCCCCCCCCCCCCCCCCCCCCCCCCCCCCCCCCCCCCCCCCCCCCCCCCCCCCCCCCCCCCCAAAGATTCTTTGGATAAAGTCTCAGTTTTAATTCAAATAACGCAATAAAGAAGTTATTTGATTAAAACAGTCATATTTGGATAATCTCAAGGAAAATAAATATGCCTGATAATTCAACAAGTTTATTTTAAATTAATCTACAAAATTATTTCAACCAATAAACAAATATAAGTTATCTGATCTTATTGAATTTTAGCCAATCTAATAATTTCACGTAAGTCACAAATTTATTAGAAAAGCACGCTGTTTCATTACAAGATTTATTATGAGCTAGTAAAGGGGACCTTATGGACCTATATAGTTCATGCTCCAATAATTATAAAATATAATATCCCATATACATATTTTATAATTATCAACTCTAAAACTACTCTATTAAAAACTTAGAGCTGCACTTTCGAACTATATGAAATTACGAAGCTCCAAATTAGCTAAGTATCCATGACATATCATAGTGTGTCGTATCCCCATAAGATATTCATAATTGGTTTAAGGATAAATTCTATCTCATCTTTCCAATTATTTTTATCTTACGTTTCGTATCTCACTATTAGAAAACTTACTATCCAACGACAGTATAACATTCAGTTATACATATGCATTCAATTGGTTAAGCGCTCTAGTCTTCCAATTATAGGATAACACATAAAGAAAATATCATTAACTCCACCAATGGAGCTATGAATTCCATATCTTTAAATAATAGGTTTATGCTATCAAGAGTTATGTCTCTAACATACCGGCATACATACCATCATAAAGTTAGGATGTCACCCTTTGGTACATCAAAAGACATAAGTCAAGATAAGAGGCCCATTAGTCATTTCAAGATTAAGATACAGCATATATGATTGTCTAAAGTGAATTGATTTGCACAGACAGAATTATTAATCCAAATCAATTCCACTTTATGTCCCAATCCAATACCTTGTCACCTATGACAATGTATCAATGTTTCTACTCTTGGAGTCCAACTCTGATGGCCAAGATAAGCAATCTCCCGTTAGAGATGTAGACAACATAACAATCTTAGCATGAACAAAGCACCCAACTTTATTCCCTTGATTGCGCATCTTATGATTTAGACTATCACCTTTAGAATCATGTCTTCCACATAATCTATCCATCACATGCCTGATTCTTAAAGGTTTAGATCGACAGTATCAAACTTTTGTTTGTTTATTATACATTCAACAAATATGAATGTAAAGAGGACAACATTTAGTATATGAACAATAAATAAATTATTTATTGATAAAATATCTCCAAAAAAATAGCACAACATTTTACACCTTAGGGCATTGATGTTGAACAGATGGAACATTTACTATTATTGCTTGTAATAATATTTTGACAATATGTCGAGATGAACTTAAATACCCTTTAGAGAAAGACCATTTTAAAAATCAAATTAAGGCTTTAAAAACTAATTTTAAAGCATGTAATGATATTTTCAAAGGCTTAAGTGGTTTTGTTTGGAGTCTATTAACGAAGATGTTTAAAGGAGAGCCAAAGGTGTGGAAGGCTTTTATTGAGGTATGTTTTTATAACTTATATTTTTTATGTGTCCTTTTTTTTTTTTTTTTTTGCTTAGAGAAGTGGAGGTATACTGAGATCTAATTTTATGACAAATTTAGTGAGTTTTTCACAAAGGATAGAGCTAATGGCAAGGTTGTGTTTAGTGCAAAAAAGACAATCTGACATTGGCATAAAGAAAATAGCTCCAATCAATCTTTGGGTATTGAGCAGTTTGGCAAGATAACTATTGATTGTATTGAGCCCTTATCGCCTCAAAATAATCCTCAAGTTGCAAATGCAGCGAAAAGTGTTAAAAGAAAAGCTTCCATAATTAATTCACTTGACAAGCATATCCAAATGCTTCATTCTGGTATGAATAGCATAGTAGATGCTATCAAAGAAAGTAATGTTATTGCTGAAAAAGCACAGCCATGTATTCATTCAGATGAAGAAGTTTATATTGAATTGTTAAACATTGATGTTTTCGACATTATTCAATTAGTTGTTTTTCTATTTCTAATCAAATGTGCATCACAAAAGCAAGCTTTCTTTGTAGTTTCAAGTCACTATTGCTGTGAGTTGGTATTGAAGATGATGTACAACAATAAAGGTTGAAACTAATGCTAGTTTTTTTATTGGCTTGATTAGTTGTTATATTAAGTTTTTTTTTTAAATTGGTTTAATTAGTAGTTATGTTAAGATTTTTTTATTAGTTCGCTAGATTAGAAGTTAAGTTTTTTTTTTTCTTGGGTCAATTGTTATGCTAGCTTTTAGTCTTGTGATACTTATTGTTTCTTTTATCATACATAACAAGTATTTTCATACTTTTTTTCTTATTAGTTTATGTTGTTGTCTAAAACCATCAACCACAAACAAAAAGCACCAATATTATATAATCCTTATAGGGTGCTTAGGAAGTGTGGTTAGAACTGAAACTTTTAAACTAAAAATTGTAGCATGTGAGAGCTTTATACTATAGCTCACTTTCTTTGATCATTATAACATGTGAGAGCTTTACACTATAGCAATCAAAAGTATAATTAATTTTGCCAAATTCTTTTATATGACTTTCTATTTGCACGTATTACATATGAATTCATGTATATAGGTTATATGTATAAACTTTGGATTTGATTTTAATAACTTTGGTGACAAAAAGTCGTATACGAATTTTATACCTTTTAAAAAAATATGTTAAAAACAATATTTTGGTAAAAGAAAAGTAACTATGTCAATTATAATTTTTCCATCTTTAAGTTTCACTTTCAATACCAAACATGTAGAGGTAAATTCATTTTCTTTTCTTTTTATCATACTAAACAACTAAAGAGAAAACTAAAATCTTTTTTTTTTTAATTTTCCATCCTTTTAATCTTCTTTTCCCTCCTATTTGCTTTTTTTCTACCAAATAGAGGGCAATATGTATTGTATCCTAAAGTACTAGGGTTATATTAAATGTATATTTCTATAAATTTAGTAATTTTTGTTAAAATTTCCACCAATATTAATATTTTCTTCGAATTTTTTGTAAAATTAAAGTATCGACATTTTTATCCTTGTCCCTTACACAAAATTTCCTTTGATATTTTTAAGGAAATTTTTAGATTTTTGAAGGTCCTAAAATAAGTTTTAGGTATAAAAAATTTTGTTAAATTTTGGGAAAATATCAACATATATAAAGTTAAATCAATAGACATATCAATTTTGATAAGGTTGTAGTGCTTTTTTTTTTTTACACAAAATCGGAAAAAAGAAATATCATGATAATATTGGTGCAAATACAAAAAATAACTTTTAAAAAAATTATATATATAAACTGTTAATAGATTTTATTTTTGTTTTCATTTCATCGATGTTCTATTATCTAATTAATATATTTTTATCACCTGGTATAATTTACATATTGTAGATTAGCATATCATTACTCTAATATTTCTTGAATCATGTTGAAATCCCAATTATATATAGGTTACAATATTAGAATTTTCCTCTTTTTCAATCATGTTACAAGTTTTAAAATTAATATACATAGTTTCCATAATTTTCTCAATATTAAAATTTTTGTTAACTTTGGAGTGCGGACATTTGCATCGATATTGATATCTTTACACTTGTGCAAGACATAACATTCTATCTACTCTTTACTCTATAAATACCTCCCCTAAGAGGTGCAATGGCTCTCACATACAAAAAAGTTCCCATCCTCTAAAGAGCCAACTACTCTCCATCTTTCCCAGATCTCTTCTCTCACCTTTCTACATTTTCTTCGAATAAGCTTTCCACCTGAATTCCGTCAATAATAGTGCTAATGCGTCTACATTGATGCCATTTATAAATTAACACCTAGTTGTGCTAATTTTTCCTTGGATTCATGCATTTCGTCTCAAGCATTTGGCTCCCTTTGAGAAGCATCCTTTCAGTGCCAACTTTCTATAGTTTTTTCTCCTTTTTTGTGATGCACTGTTAGAAGTATATGCCCTAAGGAGCAAAAAAGTAATATTTTTTTAGAGAAATTTTTATTAATAAAGAATTTAAATATTATTTATATACCAAATCTTGTCTTTTTAACGTTCATATTTGTTGAATGTATGTTAAACAAGCAAAAGTCTAAGACTGTTGCTCTAAACCCTTAAGAATTGGGCATATGATGGACAAATTATGCAGAAGACACAATTCTTAAGGTGACAGTTTAAATCATAAGATCCATAATCGAGGGAATAAAGTTAGGTGCTTTATTTATGTAAAGATTGTTATGTTGTCTAATCCTTGATGGGAGATGACTTGTCTTGATCATTGGAAATAGACTCTGTGAATAGAAACATTAGTAAATTGTCATAGAGGACGATGTATTAGATTAAGATATAAAGTGAATTGATTTGGATTAATATTTCTGGCTCGGCAAATCGATTCACTTTAGATAATCATTTGTATTATATCTTAATCCTAAGATGAATAGTGGGCCTATTGTTTTGACTTATGTCTTTTGATGTACCAAAGGGTGACATCCATATTTTAATAGTGGAACGCATGCCGGTACGTTGGAGGTATGACTCTTGATAGCGTGGACATGTTATTCATAGATATGAAATCCATAACTCCTCTTAAGGAGTTGTTGATATCCCCTTATATGCATTATCCTATAATTGGAAAACTGGAGCACTCAACTATTTGGATATATAGGTGTAACCAAATGATATACTGTCTTTGGATAGTAAGTTTTCCAATGGTGAGATAATGGACCGTAAGATAAAAATAATCTCGAAGGTAAGACAAAATTTGTCCTTAAGTCGATTATAGATAATCCTATAGGGATACGATACATTATGATATATTATGGAGACTTAGCTATATAGGCTTTGTAATTCTATAAAGTTCAAGGGTACAGCTCTAAGCTTTTAGTGGAGTAGCATTAGAGTTGATAATTATGAAATGTATATCTAGGATATTGGATTTCATAATTATCAGGAGTTTGAACAATATAGGTCCATTTGGTCCCCTTTGCAAGCTCACAAAAATCCTGTAACGATACGACATGCTTTTCCAATAATTGGTGACTTATGTGAGATTTATCAGATTGGCTAAAATTTAGTAAAATCAAATAATTCATTTTTGTTTATCGATTGAATTAATTTTGTGATAAAATTAATTCAAAATAAACTTGTTAAATTATCAAGATCAGATAATTCATGTCTATTTATAAGTTGGTTTAATTTTGAATTAATTCGAGATAAACTTGTTGAATTATTAGGAATATTTATTTTCCTGGAGATTATCTAGATATGACTGTTTTAATTAGATAACTTCTTAATGGTTATTTGAGTTAAAACTAAGACTCTCTCTTAAGAATCTCAGGTGGGAAATAAAAATTCATAGGGATCTTTTATCGGAGGTTTGACAGGCCAATCTTTAAGTTTGGCCTACCGATTGAGGAGGTTCGATAGGCCAATCTACCTGTTCGGTCTACAGATCAGGCGATAAAAGTGTAGCATCCGGCCTAGGCGTACTCCCTCAAGCCTCCATAGGAGCCACCTTGTAGGGCCCTCGGACTTATGGCTCTTATTGGTAGACCATCCTTATGCCGCCCACACATCCGTATTGTCCCTCTAGGGCCCTCTGGCCCATCAGGGTTTTCTTTCGCGTCCCTCGGGTTCGTACCTCAAACCTCCCTTAAGAGGTTCTTATTTCCTTCTCGAGTACCAATTGAGCTAGCTCAATTGGTACTCGAGAAGGAAATATTGTGGTGTTCGGCCCAAGCATACTCCCTCAAGCCTCTATAGGACCCACCTTTACGGGGCCCCCAGACTTATGGCTCTTATTGGTAGACCATCCCCATGCCACCCACTCATCCGTACTATCCCCTCTAGGGCCCTCTGGCCCCTCAGGGTTTTTCTTTTACATCCCTCGGGTTTGAACCTCAAACCTCCTTTAAGAGGTTCTTATTTCCTTCTCGAGTACCAATTGAGCTAGCACGATGATGGTCTACCAATAAGAGCCATAAGTCCGGGGGCCCTACAAAGGTGGGTCCTATGAAGGCTTGAGGGAGTACGCCCGGGCCAGACGCCACAAAAGGATCACATATTTCCACATGGATTTTATCAGATATTAATCCAAATTTGATTCTGATTCTGATTCAAATTTTTGAGACTTATCTAATAAGGACTGACTCTTGGGCCCAACCTCTATAAAGGAGAGTGAGTATTTTATTATTTAAATTAGTTGAGAAATCTACAGTGAGACTCTATCATGACGCTCTGAAACTCCCCAGAAAACTATCATTTTTCTCAATTGGTTGAAAAAAGAGTCACCTAGGAAACGCTGAACGACATGAGCCCACACTCACTCCAATTGTAGATAGAAAATAGCAAAGAAGACCAATTGATTAAGGCTATTCTAGAACATTACTTCTCTTCACGGGTTCGACATTCAAAGGTTAGTAAGATCTGGTTAATTTATGCATATAGTGTGTCAAACTTGTGTTTTGAAAAATACTTTGATATAAAAAATTTTTAAATTCCACTACGTACTATTTTTTCAATAATTGGTATCAGAGCCATAGTTTTTGCATAAATTTGCAAGCTTGTGATCATACTATATGAATAAATTATATGTTCTTTATCTCTCATATGCTTGAATTTAATTTTATAGAGAGTTGGCACTCTAGGTTTCTATATATTTTTATGCTGTCATGGATTATATGCTGAATGTTTATTAATTAATTATGGTTGATTGAATTACTATTTAATTAGTTATTAATTAATTAATTTATACCGGTTATGGTTCCTTAGAGGTTAAATGTGTATCTAGGTTTTTTCATGTAATTAGATTGCAGACTATAATCTTTGTTTAAGAATTATTATTTAATTTTAAATTTGAAAGAATTTTGTAATTAAATGATCATTCGAAAAAGGTGGATCTAGAAGGCGGATCTAGAAGATGGTTGATAGCGTTCCTAGGTATTTCCTAAGTCTCTAATATCTTGTTTTTGAATTGTTGAAAATAAAATTGATGAATTGCATCAAAAATTGTATTTTTTGGAAAGAGGCAATCTTTACTCGGTCGGCATGCCAAACCTTCATGATTGGCAGGCTGATGGTCGCAGGTTCGGTAGGCCAGACTCTTGGGTTTAGCAAGCCATCCGTGGGATAGAAATCTGGTGGCTTTGGCAACAAGCTAAACTTTCCACTTCAATAGGCTGAACTATCATGACTAGTAGGCCGACCTGAAAAAGATCGGTAGGCTAGAGGGTCATGATCGATAGGCTAATCATACAGATCAGCTTGCCAGTAGAGAGCTAAAACTTTTTTTCCAAAAAAGGTATAGTTTTCGATGCATTTTTAATTTTATTTTTGGGACAATTTTGAGAAACATTAAAATTTGGATATGACTGGAAATCTGGAGTATTCGAGCTATGCAAGATTGAAGACTTGAAGATGGGCGTTACATGAAGAAGGATACAGCGTGAGGATTCAAGGATGAAGAATCGATAATATGTTTCGATTATTCTCTTGTAATCTTTGTTTTCTATCTCTAGGGTGGAACCATAATATTCCAGTTATTTATTATTATTTTGCTTGTAGCTTTGCTTGTCTACATTATAATATGATTTTCCATGTATATTGATAACATGTCATATAGATAGGGTGTGCCGCTCATTTAAAATTGCTCTTGCATGTTTTTAAAATAAAACCTTGATTTTAAAAGATTGAGTGGGAGAAGGTTTATGAAGGGAGGACCTAAGGCCTCCATCATTGGTCCATAGGTAGTACATGGTGGTTCCGACCCCTAGGAAGGGACTTCATCATGTATCGAGTTGGATCTCTAAGAAGATAAGGTATTTAGCATGATTTATGATTGCACGCCCCTAGGTCATGATTGTAAATCATGGATAAAATATTGAAGCAATGGTTATACATTCATGTTATTTTATTATTAACCTCCCCTCAGAGCTCTTTTAATAAAATTAATGGCCAAAGAAACGATTATTACTATATGCTGGATCATAGGGTCTTGGATGGCATATATTAATCAAGAGGGGATCCATGTTCCTGATTGAATTTTGCATGACTCCATTAGAAGCTTGTTCAATTCTGAGTTGGGAATTATCATTGTAAGGTTGTGATATTTTTAAAGTTTTGACACATAAACACATTTGTATATTTTTACATGATTTTGTTATGTTACTAAATTATTACGTATGTTTGCTTATGATTGGTGTATGATTCTTTATTGTAGATTAAAAATGTCTAAAAATGCTTTATCATCGATACTTGACAAAAACCAATTAACCAGAGAGAACTATAATGATTGAAAACGAAACCTAAATATTGTCCTTTTCTTTGAGAAACTAAAATTTGTGTTGACAACCCCTTGTCCTCCCGAGCCTATGAGAGATTCCACCAACGATCATATCAAGCATATGATCGTTGGAAAGATGCAAATGATCAGGCCACTGCTATGTTATGGCCAACATGAACAACGTGCTATAGGCTCAACATGAGGATTATAAGACTACTAAGTAGATCTTGGATACTTTGGAAGACATGTTTGGAGGCCAGGCCTTAACTAAGCGGCAAGGAGTACTTCAAAAACTCTTAAACTGTAAGCAGAGACTAGGGAAATTTCTAAAGGAGCACATAATGTTGGTCATAGGTTACCTCGCTCAGGCACAAACCAATGGAGCCAACATCGATGCTGAAACTTAGATGACTATGGTCTTTGAGACTCTATCTAAGAACTTTATCCTGTTTAGAGCTACTTTCAATTTGAGCAATAAACGGGTTATGACCTTAACAGGGTTGATGAAACAGTTACAGGAGTTCAAATTGCTGATTAGGGAATCTCTTGCTGGTGGCAAGGCTAACTTGGTAGCTACTATTGGTTCTAATCCTAACCTTAGGAATGGAAAGAAGCAACGGGCCAAGAATGGGAAGTCTTTTGTTCCTACTAATGACAAGAGCAAGAAGAAGAAGAAGAAGAAGAAGAAGAACCGAGGAAGCTTAAGTGCTTCTTCTATGGGAAGGTTGGGTACATTAAAAAGAATTGCAAAGACTTCTTTTCCCGAGGAGGTAGGTGTGATCTACTATATTTAGAAAATTCTTTGGTTGAAGAATCTAGTGACAGTTGAGTCATAGATTCCGATGGTACTAATCGTGTTTGTGTTTCTCTACAAGGTTCAAAGAAACGAGAAGTCTACTTTATGAAGACTTTATGCTTTGGATGAGTGATAGATCCTTGGTCTTAGTTGAAGTAGTGAGAGATGTCCATCTTTATTTTGATAATTATAGGAATTTAATTTTGCAAGATTGTTTTTATGTTCCTAAATTTAAGACGAATTTAATTTGTATAGCTTGTTTATTCAAAAACTCCTATTTGGTTTCTTTTAATAATAAAGTAGTGATTCGTAAAAAAAATTCCTTTATCTATTCTAGATGGATGCAAAATAATCTATATTTTATCAAACCTAAGATGGATTTACTACTTAATGCTAAGATAAATGATAATAACTCTAAAAGACTTAAAACTTCTCACTCTAGTAAGACTTATTTTTGGCATTTACGCCTTGGTCATATTAACCTAAATAGGATTCAAAGGTTGGTAAGGATGGACCTTTGAGTCACTTAAAAGTGGAATCTATACCTCAATGTGAATCTTGTTTGGAGGGTAAAATAACCAAAAGACCATTCAAGTCTAAGCGCAATAGGGCCGAGGGGTTCTAGAACTTATGCATAGTGATATTTGCAGACCGATGAGCATCTGAGAACAAGGAGGGTATGAGTACTTCATCACTTTTATTGACGATTACTTAAGGTATGAGTATGTGTACCTGATGCACCACAAAATCTAAAATTTTGATAAGTTCAAAGAGTTTTAGGCTGAAGTGAAAAAACAATTGGTTAGACACATAATGGCACTTCGATCTAATCGAGTTGAAGAATACTTTTCTAATGAGTTCTTAGGACACTTATTAGAGAATGAAATTTTATCTCATTTGACTACTCCAGGCACTCCGTAGCAAAATAGTGTAACAGAGAGAAGAAATAGGACTTTATTGGACATGGTCAGGTTCATGATGAGTTGTTCATCATTGCCTTTTATCCTTTTGGGGATATGCATTACAAACCACATGTTATCTTTTGAACAACATGCCTTCCAAATTGTTCCCTAAAACTCCTCACGAGTTATGGACGGGCAAGAAGACATCCTTAAACCGTATTCGCATATAGGGATGTCCAGCTCATGTCTTATTTAAGGATGCGAATAAGTTAGAAGCATGTTCGAAAGTTTGCGTGTTTGTAGGATATCCAAAAGGGACTAAAAATGGTTATTTTTATAACCCAAAGGAAAAAAAAGTTGTGGTTTCAACTCATACAACTTTCCTCGAGGAAAGTTACATGGACGACTTTAAGCCTTGAAGCAAAGTAGTGCTTAAGGAGTTAAGGGGTGATTCAATCACTCTGGGGCTTCTGGAAGAAACCACTCCAATCTATGTAGAAAAACCAAATGAACCCAAACAACAACCTAAGGGGCTTAGGAGTAGTGGGAGGATATGGCATCAACCAAAGAGGTATACATTCAATGGTGAGGCCTTTTTGGCTAAACCGGATGAACATGATAGGGATCCTTATACTTTCGTAGAGGCTATGGAGGATGTTGATTTGAAACTCTAGACAGAGGCTATGAACATAAAGATGAAGTCTATGGAGACTAATCGGGTCTGGGAGCTTGTGGATCTTCCCAAAAGGGTAAAACCCATAAGGTGTAAATGGATCTACAAGAGGAAAAGAGGAGTGGATGGAAAGGTCGAAACCTTTAAGTCTAGACTAGTAGCTAAGGGTTACACACAAAAGGAAGGAATCGATTAAGAGGAAACCTTTTCGCCTATAGCCATCTGTAAGTCCATCCAGATTCTCTTGTCCATAACTACTATTCTCGATTACGAGATTTGGCTGATGGATGTCAAGACAGCTTTTCTAAATGGCTATCTTGATGAGTCCATTTATATGGAACAACCAGATGAGTTCAAAGTCAAGGGTCAGGAGGGTAAGGTTTGTAAGCTGCTAAAGTCAATATATGGACTTAAGTAAGCTTCCAATTCTTGGAACATAAGATTTAATCAAGTGATCAAGACTTATGGGTTGTCACAAAATGTGGATGAACCATGTGTGTACAAACACATTAAGAATAGAAAGATAGTTTTTTTACTACTCTATGTAGATGACATTCTATTAATTGGCAATGACGTTAGGGCATTGTCATTGGTCAAATTATGGCTCACCAAGCAGTTTGACATGAAGGACTTAGGTGAGGCTAATTTTGTTCTCGGTATCTAGATTTTTTGGGATAAGAAGAACAAAATGATAGCTTTGTCCTAAGCAAGCTACATAGATAAGTTTCTCAGGAGGTTTGCAATGCGGGATTCTAAGATAGGTAGGCAACCATCTAGGTCTGGAATTACTCTTTCTAAGAAAGACTCTCCAAAGTATGAGGAAGAAAGTGAATACATAAAGAAGGTGCCTTATGTTTTGGCAGTGGCTAGTCTCATGTATGCCATGCTTTGCACATGACTGTATATTTGTTATGCGGTTAGGATTGTAAGTCAATTTCAGGCATATCTGGGGCCAAACATTGGGTTGTGGTAAAGTATGTTTTCAAGTACCTAAGAAGAACTCGAGGGTATATGCTTGTATATTCAGGTGTGGACTTAACTCCTCTAGGATATACTCATTCTGATTTTCAATCCTGTCTAGATTCTAGGAGATAGACTTTGGGTTTTGTGTTTACTTTAGGCGACAGTGCCATCAGTTGGAGAAGTGTGAAGCAAGATTGCACTTCGGATTCAATGATAAAGACCAAGTATGTGATAGCTAGTGATGCTTCAAAAGAAGCATTGTGGCTCTGCAAGTTCCTTAGGGATCTTGAGTAGTTTTTGATATGGATAAGAAAGTATCACTATACTATGATAATAGTGCAGTGGTAGCTAATGCTAAGAAACTAAGATTTCATAAGAAGAGCAAGATATTGATCAGAAGTATCATGTGATAAAGGACTTCATCGAGGGCAAGCACGTCAAGGTGTGCAAAATCGTATCAGATGACAATTTAGCTGATCCATTCATGAAGACACTTACTGGCAGAGTCTTCGAGTGGCATGTGGAAGCTATGGGGATGTGAGATTTGTCATATTTACTCCTTTAGTGCAAGTGGGAGATTGTTAGACGTGTATACCCTAAGGAGTAAAAATATAACATGTTTTTGGAGACATTTTTATCAATAAAGAATTTATTTATTATTTATAGACCAAATCTTGTCCTTTTTACATTCATATTTGTTGAATGTATATTAAGCAAACAAAAATCTGAGACTATCGTTCTAAACCTTTAAGAATTGGGCATATAATAGACAGATTATACAAAAGACACAATTCTTAAGGTGACGGTTTAAATCATAAGATCTGCAATCGAGGCATAAGGTTGGGCGCTTTATTCATGTAATGATTGTTAAGTTGTCTATATCCCTAATGGGAGATGGTTTGTCTTGACCATCAGAGATGGACTCTATGAATAGAAACATTTGTACATTGTCAATAGTGACGATGTATTGGATTGAGACATAAAGTAAATTGATTTGGATTAATAAGGCAAATCGATTCACTTTAGACAATCATATGTATTATATCTAAATCTTGAGATGAAGAGTGGGCCTATTGTTTTGGCTTATGTCTTTTGATGTACCAAAGGGTGACATACACATTTTAATAGTAGTATGCATGCCGGTACGTTGAGGCCTGACTCTTGATAGCGTGTACCTATTATTCATAGATATGGAATCCATAGCTCCTTTTTAGGAGTAGTTGATATCCTCTGATATGTGTTATCTTGTAATTGAAAAACTAAAGCATTCAACCATTTGGATACATAGGTGTAACCGAATGGTATGTTGTCATTGGATGGTAAGTTTTCTGATGGAAAGATAATGGAATGTGAGATAAAAATAATCGGGAAGGTAAGATAGAACTTGTCCTTAAGCCAATTATGGATAATCCTATGAGAATACGATACATTATGATATATCATGAAGACTTAGCTATACAAACTTTGTAATTCTATATAGTTCAAGAGCATAGCTCTAAGCTTTTAGTGGAGTAGTGTTAGAGTTAATAATTACGAAATGTATATTTAGGATATTGGGTTTCATAATTATCGGGAGCTTAAACTATATAGGTCCATTTGATCCTCTTTGTTAGCTTACAAAAATCTTGTAACGATACGGTGTGCTTTTTCAATAATTGGTGACTTATGTCAGATTTATTAGATTGGTTGAAATTTGGTAAAATAAGATAATTCATGTTTGTTTATCGATTGAATTAATTTTGTGATAAAATTAATTCAAGATAAACTTGTTTAATTATCAAGATTAGATAATTCATGTTTGTTTATTGATTGAATTAATTTTGTAATAAAATTAATTCAAGATAAACTTGTTTAATTATCAGGATTAGATAATTTATATTTGTTTATTGATTGAATTAATTTTGAATTAATTCGAGATAAACTTGTTAAATTATCAAGATTATTTATTTTCTTAGAAATTATCTAGATATGACTGTTTTAATCAGATAGCTTCTTGATTAAGTTATTTGAATTAAAATCGAGGCTTTGTCCTAAGAATCTTGGGTAGGAAACAAAGATTCATAGGGATCTTTTATCGGAGGTTTGGCAAGCCAATCTTTGAGTTCGTCTTGCCGATTAAGGAGGTTTTGTAGGCTGATCTGCTAGTTCGGCCTGTCGACCAAGTGATAAAAGGGTCACATGTCTCCATGCAAATTTTATAAGATATTGATCCGTATTTGATTCTGATTCAAATTTTTGAGGCCTTATCTGATGAGGACTAGATCCTAGGCCCAACCACTATTTAAAGGAGAGTGAGTCTCTTTATTATTTAGATCAGTTGAGAAATCTAGAGTGAGACTCTGTCAGTGAGACTATAAAACTCCCCAGAGAGCTATCATTAACAAATCACGAATTATAGGTTTAGGTATTTTCTCAATTGGTTAGAAGGAGTCACCTGGGACAAGCTAAACAACCTAAGCCCACACTCACTCTAATTGTCGATAGAGAATAGCAAAGAAGACCAGTTGGTTAAGGCTCTTCTGGAACGTTACTTCTCTTCATGGATTGCGGGAGTTCTTCGGCATTCAAAGGTTAGTAAGATTTGGTTAATTTATGCATATAGTGTATCAAACTTGTGTTTTGAAAATTACTCTGATATAAAATATTTTTAAGTTCCACTGCGTACTATTTTTTCAACATACACATCCATGTAGCGAAGGTTCGGACCAACAAGATGTCCACAAATTTTACATCAACATACCTTTTTAGCATTATGTTATCTAATAATTGAAATTTTATGTCTAAATATTTCTCATCCGCAACAAAACATTTTCTTTGCATTGAAGTAATAAGATAATGTTTTTTAGCAAATTTATTGATCAAGAACGTCTACAATTGCTTATATTTTCTTTGTTTGTCCATTATTCTAAAAATTGTATATATATGTATGTATGTGTGTGTGTGTGTGTGTGTTGAGGCTCTTTTGTCGTGGGCCTTTACACATAGAGGATGTAGGCTTCGTGACCTCCTTTGATTGGCTCGAGTGTCATGTCTGGCAGGAGTTAAGGTCGTGGCGCATTGGGTGATGGAAGCTGGTGAATCTATGATGGTTGTTTTGGCATTGGGAGTAGCCAAAACAAGGGTTTAGGCTCATCTTGTGGTGGCCTCGACTGGGTCACAACTAAACCTGACTAATCGTAAAGACAGTTGGGTCAAGGGCAAAACCTATTGCGATTTTGGATCCGTTGAAAATGAGAACTTCACCGAAAAAGGGCTCCAATCATTCAAGTGGTGTGGTAGAGGAACGTGAGTAGTTATGGAGGGTCTTTCCAATGACTTGAGTGATAAAAGTGTGCCTATTGGATTGAGACAGGATCTTTTGATGAGATTATGAAGTTTAGTAGCTTCACGGGTGAAACAACTTCTAGAAAAAGAGTCTCTGATGGATAGGGTAGTTTAATACTTAAAGAGAAAAAGTTTAGGGAGAGAAAAGGTGGCAACTCGTCAATGGTACTTTTGTCTCTCCTTGTTCATGGGAGTCATTTAGGTCATGGAAAGGCATTGTTTTGGTAAGATTTTGTGGTATTTTTGGGTTCAAATAAGGTGAAGTGTGGACCTTAGAGGTGGAGTTTTACAACAAGTAAGGGTGGTCGAGTTAGGTCATGAAGTAGCTTTCCCATGATGGCTTAAGGTCAAAAATGAACTTTGTCGAAGGTTTGAGATGGTTTGGTGGCAGTTTGAGGTGACTTTATGGTGGTTTAAGTTGTAGTTTAGTTTTGAGGTGTGGTGGCTATGGAAGTTTTGAGGTAGATGGATAAGAGATATAGTGGTTATAGAACTTCACTTAGCTTGGCTTTGGTAGTCTAAGTTGTGTGGTGTGCACTAGCATCCTTTAAAGGTGGTGAGGAGTTATTAATAGGGAAAATGTGGTTTAGTTCGGTTGGAAGTCTTCCACTTAGGCCATCTTGTTGGAGGGAGTTTTGGCCCTGGTTCGCAAGAGGAACTATAAATAGCAACTTCCTACTAGGGAAGAGTTTCCTCTAGTGTTTGACCACTTTGGTCGTTCCACTACAAGGATGTTCAAAAGGAAGGGGCTTTGTCTTGCCATTTTGGGCTTGAATTAGACCTTGGAATTGAACCGCCTTTTGACTTGCCTTGGTAAAAGGAATGGCTTGCCTCTAGTAGTAGGGTCACATGACTGCATGGTCAGCTCCCTTTGGTAGACTGCTAAGTTGATCTAGCTGATGGACTAACGTGTCTGGTGGGCCAGATAGGCTAATGTGTCAAGTGGGCCAAAAAAGGGGCTTTTCTAGTATTGAGCTAAGGCTTTTCAAACGGGTCTTTTTAGCTTTATTTTACTCTAATATCCTCCATACCTATGTTATTTGAATTCCAATTAGACTTAAAACCTTCCAAGTGAGTTGAAAGTCTAATGGGACCAAACAATATGGGCCTATTCATATTCCTTGGCCTTCCAAACCATAGCCCACTTAGAGAACCCTACCTCGTGGCTTGAGTCCATATACCTTATCTTGGCCCATATAGTAGAATATGGGATGGGCTTATGCCTTATAAAAAACCTGGGTATTGACAATATATACATATCAAATAAGTTGCGGTGAAAAATGCTAAAATTCTCCACCAGTGGGGAATATAATAACAACCACATGATTGAAATCAAGGGATGGAGATACAAAACTTGACATAGACCCATATACACTATATTTGATCATAATTTCAAATAATTAAAATCCGTTTAAATGGAAAGAAAAATCTAGCCATTGAGAAGATCTAGAACTCTAAGGAAGCCATGAAAGCCTCAAGGTCTTATGACCTCCCAATTAGAACTCCTCCGTGCCCCTACTTTGTCACCATCAACCTTCAATCTAAGCCAAGAGCTACTCCACTAGATCATCAAAGGCTAGAGTCAATGGATTCACCGATGTAGCATCGTCACCATAATCCCCATTGCTCTTAACAATCTTCGACCCTAAAGCCACCCCTGCCTCCTCTTCGTATATGATCATCAAATCCAAGTTTTCCATTTGTGATCTCCATCGAAGGTGTTTGTAAGGGAACACATCCCACATTTGTCTTGATGAGAAAGAGCGAGAGAGAGGATATCAGAGATCTACAACTTCATTGTAGCCATAGTTAGAGATCTCACCACCTGAACTCTAGCCACCCTATCTTAATGAGGAAAGGGACAAACTTTTCAGCTCTATGTAAGAAGTTGTTTGTCAAGGGAATGCCATTGTTGGGAAAAGAGAATAAGGGGGTGCAAGCTTTGACTAAGGAGAATGAGCAGTTCATCCGAGATGCTGACGTCTTTGTCAAAGTTTGTAGAGGAAGAAAATCTGGTTTTTTCTCTTTTCCTATATTTTTAGAATAAAAATTGTAATAGAATACAGTCTTATATGAAAAGCCTTATTTTAGTTTGGTTCTTTTTCATTTCTTTTAACCGTTTAATTGAAATCAATGGTCCATGATTGTTCTCCACCTTCTCCACCATAGACATCCTATATACATATACATATAAATGATAACTTTGTTAAAATTTGGTGGTAAAATATTACCAACTAGTATTCCTTTCATTTAGGGTGAATTACTGTAGACGTTGGATCTACAATCAAATGCAACCAAGTACTCAATTTGATATTTGCTATTTACGAGTTTGGGTCCTCAAACCACTACTGTTAGGATCTATATAGCTTCCAAAAACAAGATCAAGGTACTTGTAGAATGAAAATTAAATTAAAGCTATAAATAATCAAACAACAAAATAAAAGTAAATGATAACACACAGGAGATTTATAGTGGCTCACTCTTAATGGGAGCTACGTTCACTGTTCTTGACTATGATGAATGGATTGATACAAATTACAAAGTATTTGAGAGATTTGATATGAAAACACCCATAATTTCTACAAAGTTTCTATAAGTTCCTCCTCTCTTACAATGAAGCTATCGCTACCATTTATAGAGAGTATTGTGTGATATCATGGCTTCAACATGATGGAAGGAGTGGGTATAGTAATGTTTGTAATAGTGGGAAGCATGTTGATCTTCAATAAGGCATAAACATCAAACTTCTTTCCATTTCCCATTTCATGGCTTAACATGTATCTCCTTGTAATACTAAGTTCTATATATTGATTCCATCAAATCGACACTTAGCAAATCCACGATAGAGAGAAATGCTTGATTCACATAAAATGAAATGAGTAGAAACCACAATTAAACCACGACTATTGAATCAATTAATGCCTTAATTTGTTCAAACAATAAACAAGTGACACTTACGATAAGAATCTCTCAAATCGAACACTCCCATCAGGCTTAATTCGCTCTGACCACAATTTGGATTTCGCATTTTGGACCTTTATCGAATGATTTGGGCTTGACCATGTCATACCCCAATAGTGAACCCTCTACTCCTTAGTCTATGTGATCGATTAGAGGAGTGCATTGGTGGTTTTGAGAAGGTCCAAACCCTGGTTTGATAGTACATTGCTTCTTTTAGACGAAACTTTACGTTCACACCATAATCATCTCCCTACCTCAAGAAAATGTGAGTGTCAATTGCACATTACATGTGGTGTAGTATGATCGGAGCATTTCAAAATATCCTTGCTCTATTGATACCAACATCTGATCAAAAAGACAATGCCTCTGTTTGAGCAGGAAGTCGAAAAGATATCTTAATCTCAACTGTTAGATCATTCCCTAAAAATAGATCGAAACCATTCATCATCATTTTTGGAAATATGGTTTTCTTGCAATTTCACGCACTTTGACACCATTTTCTCTTTCTTTTTCAAGAAAATCCTTAATTTTTAGGGTTGTTTAGTTCTGGGGGTTTTAGAACATTGAAGAACTCCTTGAAAATTGTTTGAATCTCTAATCCCTTGGACCTTTGATCTTTTTAGCCCTAGATTTCCTTCAAAACTCCATTTGTCCTAAAACAATGTCAAAGAAGACCATTGATACTACTTTCAGCTTAAGCGAACAACGATCCTTAGGGTAGTGATGACAAAAGAGATGTAGATAAAGGGATCCTATAATAATCAAGACTTGGATGGGCTTCTTAAATTAGTGAGAATGGAAGTTGTAGAGAAGTAAAAGAGGGCACGATCGATAAAACCATAGAAGCAAAGTGAAGAAATAGACCTATAGTTCCTTCGATTCGAGTCGAATAGAATGAATCCATTGAAAAGAGGGTATGCAAATCACCCACCAAGGGGGTCTCCTTTTTTGGTAAAGACCCAAAATCGACCCTTAAAAGTGAGGACCTATCGAATATCTGGGTTAAATATGGGAATCCTACTGCCATGGAAATCTAACTCCCTTTCCCCAATGAGCAAATGGTGGATACCCAAAATAATTGTTGATTATGTGTTTATATAAAATGGTTGGAGCTGGGACTTCAACTACCAATCCTTAAGTTTATTCTTGAAGTTGCATCTCACTTCCAAATTTTAGTAACATAACTTATGCCAAACAGGATGTGACTACTTTTTCCTCTGATAGTTCTTGTGGAGGAAGCAGATATCAATTTCGCAATAACGGACTTCCTTCGGTGCTATTATTTAAAGCTAAATAATAAGAACAAAGGTATGTTTTACTATGTTTATTGGCAATTGAAGAAAATCATAGCTGATTTTGTCAATGCAGACAAGCAGTGGGAAGAAAAATATATTTTTTATGTCCCTCAATTGCGATTCCATCTAACTCACCACTTGATTTTTGTTTCCCTTTTCATTTAGCTATATTGATGAATTTTGAATCCAACTTTGCTTGATGTAGTCATTCCAATTAATCCTTATGTTTCTTCTTTGCTTTACAAATTATGAGTCAAACCACCTAGCTCTAATTGGAGAATGATTCTAAGAAAAGTTCAATGCTCTTACCTCTTTGGAAGAACGAACTTAGGTAGACATATCACATCCTAATCAACTTAGGAAATCATCAATTTAAAAAACTTTTAGAGAAATTCCAACAGGTATCCCTATTCGTTTTCCTAATCGAGTTGATTGGATTTTTATTGGCCATAGTGCATTTTAGCAGTTGTATAGTTCATCAAAATTCATAAGCCCTCTTTCTAACAAAGATGTTGTGCTCACAGAAGCTAAAATGCCCTTGATAAAGGTTACATTTCCATCAGCCGAAGAGGCATTGAAAAGAAAAGCTATTGCAAAAGCCATGGCTAAAGAAAAGAGGAAGAAGAAGAAGGATGAGGCAAATGAATCTAGTGCCTTAGACACTCAAAATACTCGTCCTTCGAAGCCAACGGAAATTACGAATCTGCCTTCACCTCCTCCTTTTGACATCTAGCCCCAGTGTCAAAGAAAAGAAAAGCAGTTCAGGTCAAACCCTCTAACATTGAAGATATCAACGAAAAGATGCTTGATGTGTCTAAGCATGCAAGTGTCTTGTAGGATAGAGAGTTGGTTCTAAATGTATGCCATGTTGTGTACAGGACCTAACATTTGCTATGCGATGGGTCTAGTCAGTCAATATCAATCCAACTTAGGAGTAGATCATTGGATAACAGTTAAACACGTTCTCAAGTATCTCAGGAGAATAAGAAACTATATGCTGGTATATTCTAGTGAGAATTTGATTCCCACAGGATACACTGATTTTGATTTTCAATTAGACAAAGCACGCAAATCTATGTCAAGATTAGTGTTTACTTTTGATGGTGGAGCCATAGTTTGGAGAAGCATCAAACAATCTTGTATTGTTAATTCAACTATGGAAACTGAATATATGGCTGCTTCTGAAGCAACTGAAGAAGCTGTTTGGCTCTGTAAGTTCTTAAATGATCTGAAAGTCGTTCCAGACATAGATAAACCACTCACACTGTATTGTGATAACAGTGATGTAGTGGCAAATTCAAGAGAACATAGAAGCCACAAAAGAGAAAAGCATATAGAGTGAAAATATCATTTGATCAGAGAGATAGTACATCGAGGCAATGTGGAAGTTGTGAAGATAGTATTGGAAAACAATCTTGCCAAACCTTTCACCAAGACGTTACCTACAAAGAGCTTTGAGGGACATTTGGAAGGCTTAGGCCTTAGAGACATGTCTCACATGCTTTAGGGCAAATGGGAGATTGTTGAGTTTGGTACCCTATAGGTTGTGACATTGTATATATTGTTAATAAATAAATAAAGTGACATTTATAATTATTTTGGTTGCTTATATGTATTATGAATACTTTTATAAACATCCAAAAAATTCTATGATTATTTATGTGACTATAAATTTAGCATATAAGTGTTATATACTTAGGGATAAAATTTATAGATAATAATCTTAATAGTCCATAATGATTAATTAAAGTTTAGGATCTTTAATTAAATATTACAAGTATGGTCCAATCTCATTTAGAATGAAATAGTCTTATCCGTGTTATTAATGTAGAGATATTAGATTGAAGGTACTTTATATAATGGGATTATATAGGACAGGACCAGATAAATTATGAATCTCTAATACAAATAGAGCATTCAAATTCATCACGATGATGATCATATATATGACAGTTTTTACCTTGAGTATTTATTAGGTTCCTATTTATGACATTATGTTTTTTTGACTTGTGTAGTAAGATTTGTCTAAATACAGATCATAACTTTGCATCTAGGAAACATGATGGAATAAATGGCTAGGAATAATATTATACAGATGCGGAATCCATTCCTTCCTTATGGAAGTTAGAAAAATAGTTCTCTTGAGTGATGATTCGAGGTTTGAACAGTAGAGCGCTCGTTCATAATATGATTATAAATTAACTATTCATTAAAGAATTATTAGAACTCAAGAATAAAGATGTGATAAAAGAGATAAACGAAAAGTGAACCTAGCACTTATTATGTACTATTTATGGAGGACTGGCTTATATATAATGATTATATCAATAGACTACTCCCTAATTTTCTTTGCGTAATTTTCACTATAATCTCAAGAGTTTAGTTTAAGTTTTTTAGTGGAGTAACAATGAAACTAATAAATTTAACACATTAATTAAAGAGTTTAATTAATTGTCACATTTATTGGATTTAGGTTATAGGTTCATAGGTTCCCAATGCCACTTCTATAACACTGTATTGGATTTAATGCATAGAATGAATTATACATATTTAATTTAGAGTTATTGAATTCTAAATTGATTATTTTACACTTGAGATATTATTGTGATATAGAAAAATGTTCTCTATGACACACAATATAATATGATAAATGTTATCACATTTAACAAAGTATTTGTTAAATTAATTAATTGATTATATTTAATTAATGTGATTAATTAAATATGTTTAAAATTAATTAATTAATAATATTTGAATAATGAGATTATTTAAATATATTTTTTTAATTTTATGTGACACATGTGTGGTGGACAATATTTTGTTTTTTTCCAACATGGACATAAAATTAAATTATTAATTAATTTAAAATCTGTTCCTAAATAAATATGTTTTATTTTTTGAATTTAAATATATATAAGATTTTCTTATATTATATATATTCAAAAATCATGATGAACGTGATTTTCGTAAGCTTATATATTATATATATATAATTAAATAACATAGACGTATATATTATATAAATATATATGTATATTTAGAATCATGTAAGTGATTCAAATTCAAAAAAAAAAAAAAGGGATAAGAATGTTGAGTATATCCCTTCCCAATGTATCTGATATGGTGGTTATTTCAGATTTAAAATAAATTAAAGTTAATTGAAAAATAACTAACTACTCAGATATAAAAAGATAGAGATAACAGTTATCTCCATAGATTTTTTTTCAAGTAACTTTTATAGAATACTCAGAGAGGAAAAATTGAGAATTCTTTCTTTGGAAAAAAAAAAAGGTCTACTATCTCATGTATTGAGTATATCGCTGATCTAGAAAAATGTGAGGTTAATTCTTTCTTGCAGTTTGATGTCCACTTGTCTTTCCATTGGTGTGGAGGCTTGGCTTGGAAGATGTGGAGTCAAAGAAGAAAGCTAGGCTATCCTGATAGGTCTTCAAGAGGTTTGTAAAAAATTCTCCAAACTTTCTATTTTAATTAAAATTATATAGCTATTACCGATGAACAAAGTTTTTAGAAAATTTTTGTTTGTCAACGATCTGTTCCTTCCATTACGTTTCATATTTAATTCCAATACAAAGTGCATAAGGGGAAAAGTGGGAACATTGATGCTAAGATCGTAAAGCTAGAGGATCTACTAGCCCCTGATGTCAACTCAGATGTCGAGAAGACTAATGTGGATGTAGTGGCTCCTAAAGTTGCTAAAAATGAGAACTCGGAAGCGAACAAAGAGAGAATTGCACAACCCCCAATCAGTGAGGGCATTTTTGATGTCATGAATTAGATGTAGCTTTTTGTAAATTTCCTTTTCTTAAATCAAGTAATTTGGAAATATTGTAAATATTTTTTTGTCCAATTTTAAATTGAACCTCACTTTTTTCTTCTCACAATATTTATTCTAGTATTGACCCCCTTCAAAGTTTTATTTATTAATAATTGAACTTTGAAGTCATTAGAACATGACTTTGATCAATTAAATTCTAATTGTACTTGGAAATGCCAAATATCGAACAATAAACTATTTTAAATTGTAATTGAGATCGAGTATGTTCGTTTAATATTTTATTTGCCGTAATAAACATACAAATCAATTTAAATTGACTATAGATGAGATTAATCCATAAAAATGGCTAAGCCGTGAAGATGGCTTGTCGAATCAAACACTGGACATGTAGATAAATTCCAGTATTGATGAGATATCGCCTCATAGATATGCTGAGTTAAGTTGAACATTTAATAAATAAATTGATCCAAATGTTTACAAGATGGTGAATCAAATTGAGCACTAGGTTAGTTGATCGAATCCACTAAGTGAGATTTAAGGCCATAAACATGGTAGGGCCATAAAGATGACAAGTTGAATCAAATAATGGATAAGTTGATTGAATCTAGCATTGATGAGATTAAAGGCCATGGAAATAGAAAGGTCATAAAGATGGCAAGTCAAATTGAATACTGAATGAGTTGATCGAATCCAACATTGATGAGTTTAGAGGCCATGAAAATGGCAAAGCCATAAAAGATGGTGAGTCAAATCGAACATTGGATGAGTTGATCAAATCTAGTGTTGTGAGATTAGAGCCCATGAAAATTTCAAAGCCATAAAAATGGCAAGTTGTATCAAACACTAGATGGGTTGACCGAGTGCAACATTCATGAGAATTACGGCCATGACAATGGCAAGGCCATAAAGATGGCAACTTGGATCGAACATTAGATGAGTTGATCGAATCCAATGTCGGTGAGATTAGAGATCATAGCATGTTAAGCAAAACGGTTGTTGTAATGATAGCACAGCTGCACTCATTTATGTAGTTTACGAGCTACCTAAATACCCATGTGTAAGGATCAAGCCATATGTCGTTCACTTTTATACGCCTAAGTTCTTTAGAACCATTACTAAAGTGGCCGTTAGACTGATGCTTAGGAATTACATCGATAGAAACCTACCACGACATGAGTAAAACGATCTTATAACAAAACCTAAAAAATTAGAAGAAAATTTTTTAGTTCTAACTATTCAAGTAAGACTAAGTATAATTCTTTCTCAGATGATGAGCATTCTAACTTTTGTTAATGGTGAAGCCATCGAGTTTCTCTAGCTTGTAAACACCATCACGTACAACTTCTTGGATTCGATGCAGGCATTCCTAATTAGCAGTTAACTTCCCATCGTTCACCTCTCTTGTATTCTAGAAAGCCTTGTGTAGCATATGCTCTCCCACTAGAAATCTTTTGATTTTTACCTTAGTATTGTAGTACCTTGTAGCAACTTGCTGATATCAACCAAGGCAATAGAGAGCGTTTTTCTTTTCATCGATCAGATCAAGCGTATCTTTCATCATTTCATCATTCATCGTTTCATTCAAAGGGAATACAAGATCTAGAGGTCTTGAGTGACTACTTCAATTGGGATTACTAATTCTATGCCATAAATGAGAGAAAACGGGTATTCACCAATTGCTCACTAGGCCCATAATGCCATAAGGAGTTCTTCAAGCCAACGACCCTTCCTTGTTTCTAGTTTTTCTTCAAAATTTTGACAAGCGTTTTGTGTATTGCTTCGACTTGTCTATTTCCCTATGGGTACGTGGGCATCGAAAAGCTCAAGATGATATCTCAATCTTGGCAAAATTTCTTGAAAAAGGTGGAGATGAACTAGGAGCCACTATCAGTTACAATCTCCTTAGGCACTCCAAATCAACAGATGATATCTCTCCAAATGAATCTTTCAACATCACATTCTCTAATATCAGAAAAGGCTTTAGCTTTAATCCATTTAGAAAAGTAATCTATAAGAATGAGAAGGCATTTTACTTGTCCAGAGGCTAGCAAAAACGGTCCAACCATGTCCATTGAATATTTCATGAACGAGTATGTTGAATTGATCGATGATAGTTCTTTTAACGAGCTAGTGGATTACTAGTGCGTGTCTCTGGCAACTATCACATTTTCACGCGAAGTCTTCTAAGTCATTTTGCATGGTAAGCTAGTAATAACCTTGCCTTTTAATCTTGTTGCATGAAGATCGTCCTCCCCAATGATTGCCACATGAACCCTCATGAACTTCGCGAATCACTCGCTCAGTTTTATCTTGTCCTAGGCATCGGAGGTAAGAACTAGAAATCGACTATTTGTAAAGCTTCCCATCTATCAAGCAATACCTTGCTTCTTGAGTCTTGATTTTCCTTATTACTTGCTTGTATTTTAGGAGCCGTGCATCACTTATGTACATTTCGATCAGTGTCCTCAAGTAGTCCTTGTGATTGTCATAGTTTATCGCCTTTACAGTTTCAATGTTGGGCCGCTCGAATGTATTCCAGCGGAATGACTTTCTTCTTTTACTTTGATAGCTGGTCCAAGATTGGCGAGCACATCTGCTCTTCAATTCGACTTGCGAGGTACGTGCCTAACTTCAAACCTATCAAATTGATGCCTTAGATTGGTAACAATCTCTAGGTTAGAGATCATCTTGTTATCCCAAGCCTCGTACTTTCTAACAACCTAGTTAATGACCATGGTTGAGTTGCTTTTTACAATAGGCATGGTAGTCCACAGTGTCTTGGCTAATCTTAGGCCAACGATCTTGGCTTCATACTCTACTTAGTTATTGGTTGATTTTAAACCCAACCTAAAGCTTTGCTTGATTTCTTCCCGTTGGTGATCGTAGTAGAACTTTGACTCGTAAACCTCTTCCGTTGCTGGCACCATCCACTTGCATAGCCCATACCTTTGGCTCGTTGTTATCCCGCTCATATGTTAGCTCTATGACAAAATCAGCCAATAATTGTGCCTCTAACACGGTTTGAGGTTTATATTCGATATCAAACTTAGTAGGTTCAATAGCCCACTTTTTAAATCTCCCTAAAATGTCTGGCTTTTACAGAGTGGCTCCTAGAATGCTATGATTGTTTGGCCTTGAAATTATGATCACAGTTTGCAAGCAGATATGATGAGTGCAAGTGCTAGTTTTTCTATGAAGGAGTACCTTGTCTCCTCATCAAGTACGGTATGACACACAAAGAACACTAGCTTTTGAATCAAGTATTTCTCCCTAACTAACACAAAACTGACTACTATTTCTAAAACTGCTAAGCAGAGATATAGAGGTTCTCCATCCTTTGGTTTTGATAGGATCGACAGAGTAGAAAGTACCTCTTTAAGTCTTGGAAAGCTGGCTTGTAGTGGTTGCTCCATTCAAACTTTGTGTTCATCTTCAACAACGGAAAGAATGGTAGACACTTGTCCGATGAGCTAGCTATGAATTGACTAAGAGTTGTAACTAGCTCGATCAGTTTTTGAATTTCTAGCTTGCTCTACAGCAATGGCATCAGTTCAAAAGCTTTTATTTGATCCAGATTCACCTGGATCCCTTGCTTTGTTATTGTTAAACATGTATGCCCTAAGGAGTAAAATGTTGTAAGATGTTTTTGGAGACATTTTTTAATAAAGAATTTATTTATTGTTCATATACCAAATGTGGTCCTCTTTACATTCATATTTGTTGAATGTAAGTTAAGCAAATAAAAGTCAGAGACTGTTACTCTAAACCTTTAAGAATCAAGCATATAATGGACAGATTGTACAAAAGACATGATTCTAAAGGTGATGATCTAAACCATAAGATCCGCAGTTAAGGAAAAAAAGATGGGTGCTTTATTCATGCTAAGATTGTTATGTTGTCCACATCCTTGACGGGAGAGAGCTTGTCTTGGCCATCAGAGTTGGACTCCGTGAGTAGAAACATTGGTACATTGTCATAGGTAATGATGTGTTGGTTTAGGACATAAAGTGGAAGTGATTTGGATTAATAATTCCATCTGTACAAATCAATTCACTTTAGATAATTATGTGTGTTGTATCTTAATCCTAAAATGACTAATGAGCTGTTATCTTATCTTATGTCTTTTGATGTACCAAAGGGTGATATCTTGACTTTGTGATGGTATGCAAACTAGTATGCTGAAGACATGACTCTTGATAGCGTAGACCTATTATTCAAGATATGGAATCCATAGCATCATTGGTGGAGTCAATGATATTATCTTGTATGTATTATCCTGTAATTAGAAAACTAGAGAGCTCAACCATTTGCATGCATAAGTGTAACCAAATAGTATATTATTTTTTTAGATAGTAAGTTTTCCAATAGTGAGATAATAGAATGTAAGATAAAAAATAATCCAAAAGGTAAAATGAAATTCATCCTTAGGCCGATTATAAATATCCTATAGGGATATAACATATTATGATATATCATGGACACTTAACTAATTTGAAGCTTCAAAATTTTATATAGTTTAAGAGTGCAACTTAAAGCTTTTAATGGAGTAGTGTTAGAATTGATAATTATAAAATGTGTATCTAGGATATTTTATAATTATTAAAGCTTAAACTATATAGGTCCATCAAATCCTCTTTACTAGCTCATAATAAATCCTGTAACGATACAACGTGCTTTTTCAATAAATTGGTGACCTATGTTAAATTATTAGATTGGCTAAAATTTGATAGGATCAGATAATTCATGTCTATTTATTGGTTGAATTAATTTATAAAATTTTTTCAAGATAAACTTGTTAAATTATTAGGAATATTTTATTTTCTATGAGATTATCTAGATATGACTGTTTGATCAAATAACTTCTCTATTAGGTTATTCGAATTAAAAGTGAGGCTCTATCTAAAGAATCTCGGGTGAAAAATAAAAGATTCTCAGGGATTATATTATTGCAAGTTTGGCAGGTCGATCTATTAGTTTGGTAAGCCAATTTGTTAGTTCGGCCTACTGATGGAGTAAGTTTGATAAGCCGATTAAAGAGTTCGGCTTGCCAATCTAACGATAATCTAATTACGTGTTTTTGATGTGATTTTGTCAATAGTTGACCCAAATTTGAATTTTTGAGGCCTTATTTGATGATAATTTACCCTGGGTCTGACCTTTATATATAGGAAGTGATTTTTCTCAATTATTGAGATCAATTGAGAAGTTAAAAGTGAGTACTCTTATATTAGATACTCTAAAACTCCCTAAGAGCTATTGTTCACAGTCATGAACCTTGGCTCAAGGTCTTCTTAATTGGTTGGAAGGAGAGTAACCAAGGAAGAGTTGTACAATGTGTGCCCACACACACTCCAATCATGGATTGAGAATAACAAAGAAGACCAGTTGCTTGAGGCTCTTTTAAAATGTTCTTCTCTTCATTGATTGTAGGAGCTCTTCTGCATATAATAATTTGTAAGATCTCATTAATTTATGTATACAACATCTCAAACTTATGTTTTAGAAAATACTCTAATTTAAAATTTTTAAAATTCCACTACTTACTCTTTTTCCAACAATTGGTATTAGAGCCATGGTTTTTATGTAAATTTACTAGTTTGTGATCATGCAATATATATAAATTATGTGATATTGATCTCTTTTATGCTTGAATTTAATTTTTAGAGCATTTGCACTCTAGGGTTTCTATATATTTAAATGTTGTCGTGGTATTGTATGGTGAATGTCTATTAATTAATTATGGTTGAGTAAATTATTATTTAACTATTTGTTAGCAAATTAATTTATGCTGGTTATGGTTCTTTAGAGGTTAAAATCTATATCTAGGTTTTTCATGTAATTAGATGGTGGTCCATCATCGCTGTCTAGGAATAATTACTTAATTTTAAATTTGTAAAAATTTTCTAATTAAATAATCATTTAGAGTGAAGACGAAACTAGAACACGAATGATAGCGGTTCCATTATTTTTTCATGAGTCTCTAAAATATTATATTTTTGAATTGTTGAAAATAGTATTAAAAAACTACGTAAAAACTTTTTTTGTCTAAAAAACGTGAATTTAGCTTGATTGGCAAACCAAACTCTCAGGCTCGGCAAGCCATTGAGTAGTGACCAGTAGGCCAATAAAGAGCTATGGGTTTTTTGGAAAAGGTGCACTTTTTGATGCGGTTTTTGATTTTATTTTTGAGACAATTCTAAGAAATAGAAATTTTCTAATAACTGGAAAAGTGAAGTATTTGATCTATGCGGAATTGAAGACTAGAAGATGGATACCACACAAAGACAGATACAACTTGAAGATACAAGGATGAAGAATCGATAATATGTTTCAATTGATCATTTGTAATCTTTAATTTCTTTTCTCTAGAGTGGAACCATAATATTATGGTTTTTATTATTATTTTGCTTGTGGCTTTGCATGATTACTTTGCTTGTCTACATTATAATATGATTTGCCATGCATGCTGATAACATGTCATATAGAATAGGGAGTGCCGCTCGTTAAAATTGTTCATGCATGTTTAAAAATAGAACCTTGATTTCAAAAGATTGAGTAGGAAAAGGTTATCGAAGAGAGGACCTACGGCCTCCATCATTGGTCCATAGATAGCACCTAATGGGCCCAACCCTTAGGAAGGGATTTCATCATGTTCTGGGTTGGATCTCCGAAGGGACAATTTATTTTAGCATGATTTATCGTTATACACCCCTACTTGTATTATAAATCATGGATAAAATAGATGAAATGATGATTATACACTTATGTTAATTTTATTATTAACCTCCCTTAGGAGCTCTGTTGATAAAATTAATGGCAAAGAAAGCGATTGTTAATATATACTGGATCAGACGGGTCCTAGATGGCATATATTAATTAGAAGGGATCCGTGTTCCTAATTGAATTTGGCAAGTCTCCCCTAGGCAGTCTGTTGAATTTTGAGTTAGGAATTATCGTTGTGAGGTTGTGATATTTTCAAGGTTTTGACACATAAACGCAATTGCTTGTTTACTTGATTATGTTAACTTACTAAACTATTATAAAATGTTTGCTTATATTTGGTGCATAATCTTTATTGTAGATTAAAATTTCTAAAAATGCTTTATCTTTTATACTCGATAAAAACCAACTAATTAGTGACAATTACATTGATTGGAAGAGGAACTTGAATATCATCCATTCCTTTGAGAAATTGAAATTTGTGCTCACAACACTGTATCCTCCTGAACCTACCAGGAATCCAATAATGAGTAAATCTAAGCGTATGATCGCTGGAAAGATGCTAATAATCAGGCCTACTGTTATGTTATGACTGGCAAGAATAACATGCTGTAGGCTCAACATGAAGATTATAAGACTACAAAACAGATCATGGATAATCTTGAAGATATGTTTGGAGACCAAGCCATAACAAAACGGCAAGGGGCACTTTGGAAACTTTTGAATGGCAACAAAAACTGGGGACTCCTATGAATGAGCATATTAGTGATAGGTTACCTAGTTAAGGCTCAAGCCCATAGAGCTAATATCGATGCCGAGTCATAGATGACTGTGATTTTTTGAGACTCTATCAAAGGAGTTCATCCCATTTAGAGCTTCATACAATTTGAGCAATAGATAGGATATGACCTTAACAAAGCTGATAAAGTATTACATAAGTTTGAAAGTCTGATTAAAGAAACTCCTACGGGTGGGGAGGCTAACTTAGCGGTTGTATCTGATTCCAATCTTGGGAATGGAAGGAAGCACAAGGCCAAGAACAAAAATCTTCTATTCTTGCAAATGGCAACCATAAGAAGAAGAAAAAGAAGAACCCAAAGAAGTTCAAGTGCTTTTACTATAGGAAGGTCGAGCACATTAGGAGGCAAGTGTGATCTTCTAGTTGTTGAAACGTCTTTAGTTGAGGAATCAAGTGACACTTAGGTCATAGATTTTGGAGCAACTAATCATGTTTGTGTTTCTCTACAGGAGTTCAAAGAAATAAGAAGTCTACTGCATAAAGACTTCGTGCTTTAGATGGGCGATGGATCCTTGGTGTTGGCTGAAGTAGTGGAAGACGTCCATCTTTATTTTGATAGTTATAAGATTTTAGTTTTGTGAGATTTTTTTTATGTTTTTATACTTAAAAGGAATATAATATCTATAGCTCGTTTATTTAAATATTCTTATTCAATTTCTTTTAATAATAAAGTGGTGATCTGTAAAATCAAATCTTTTATCTGTTCTAGATGGAAGCAAAATAATCTATATTTTATCAAACCTAAGATAGATTTACTATTTAATGCTGAGATAATTGATAATAACTCTAAAAGACTTAAAACTACTCACTCTAATAAGACTTATCTTTGGCATTTGCACCTTGGTCATGTTAACCTGAATAGGATTAAAGGTTGGTAAAGGATGGACCTTTAAGTCACTTAAAGGTAGAATCTATACCTTAATATGAATCTTGTTTAGAGGCTAAAATGACCAAAAGACCATTCAGGTCTAAGGGCAATAGGGTGAAAGGGGTTCTTGAACTTGTGCATAGTAATGTTTGTGGTCCCATAGACATCTAGGCATGAGGAGGGCATGAGTACTTCGTCACTTTTATTGATAAAAGTGAAACTCTTGACAAGTTTAGGGAGTTTCAAGCTGAAGTTGAAAAGCAATTAAATAGACCCATAAAGGCACTTTGATCCGATCGAGATGGTGAATACCTCTCTAATGAGTTCTTCGAACACTTATTAGAGAATGAGATTTAATCCCTTTTTACTGTGCCGAGCACTTCATAGTAGAATGACATAGCTAAGAGAAGGAATAGGACTTTGTTGGACATGGTCAGGTCCATGATGAGTTATTCATCATTACCTTTATCCTTTTGAGGATATTTACTACAAACTGCATGTTATCTTTTGAACAATATGCCTTCAAAACAGTTCCTAAAACTCCTCATGAGTTGTGGACAGGAAAGAATACATCCTTAAACCATATTAGCATATAGGGATGTCCAGCTCATGTCTTGTATAAGGTAGCAAATAAGTTAAAAGCACATTTTTAAAGTTTGTATGTTTGTAGGATATCCAAAATGGACTAAAGTGGGTTATTTCTATAACCTAAAGGAAAATAGAGTCGTGGTTTCTAAAAATACAACTTTCCTTGAGGAAAGTTACATGAACGACTTTAAGCCTCAAAGTAAAATGGAACTCAAAGAATTGGAAAGCGATTCGATCACTTTGGGGGTTTCGGAAGAAACCAACTGAACAACAACCTAAGGGGCTTCTGCTTAGTGGGAGGATCAAGTGTCAATCTAAGAGGTATATATTCAATGGTGAGGCCTTTTTGGGTAAATCGAACGAACATGATAGAGATCCTTACACTTATGAAATAGCTATAGAGGATGTTGATTCAATATTCTGGACAAAAACTATGAACACTGAGATAAAGTCTATGGAGACTAATAGGGTCTGGGAACTTGTACATCTTCCCAAAGGGGTAAAACTCATAGGGTGCATATGGATCTATAAGAGAAAGAGAGGAGAAGATGAAAAAGTCAAAACCTATAAGGCTAGACTAGTAGCTAAGGGATATATGCAAAAGGAAGGAATCAATTAAGAAAAAACCTTTTCGCTTGTAGCGATGCTTAAGTCCATCCACATTCTCTGGTCCATAGCCGCCATTCTTGACTACGAGATTTGACAGATGGATGTCAAGACAGCCTTTTTGAATGGCTATATTAATGAGTCCATATATATAGTACAGCCAGACAAGTTCAACGCTAAGGGTTTGTAAGCTACTAAAGTCAATTTATAGACTTAAGTAGGCTTCCCATTCTTGGAACATAAGATTTGATTAGGTGATCAAGACTTATGGGTTCGAACAAAATGTAGAGAACCATACGTTTGCAAAAACACTAAGGATAGGAACGTGGTTTTCTTCTGCTCTATATAGATGACATTCTACTAATTGACAATGACGTTGAGGCATTGTCATAGGTCAAATTATGGTTAACCAAGTAGTTTGACATGAAAGACTTAGGTGAAGCTAATTATGTTCTCAGTATCTAGATCTTTTGGGATAGGAAGAACAGAATGATAGCTTTATCCTAAGTGGGTTACATAGATAAAATTCTCAAGAGGTATGCAGTGCAGAATTTTAAGAAAGATAGGCAACCATCTAGGTCTAGAATTACTCTTTCTAAGAAAGTTTTGCCAAAGTCTGATGAAGAAAGAGAATACATGAAGAAGGTGCCCTATGTTTCGGTAGTTGGTAGTCTCATGTATACAATGCTTTGCACACGGCTGAGGTCAGGATAATAAGTAGGTTTTGTTAGATCCAAGACCGAACCATTGGATTACGGTCAAGCATATTTTCAAGTACTTGAGAAGGACTCGAGGGTATATTCTTGTGTATTTGGATGAGGATTTAACACATCTAGGATACACTGACTCGGATTTTCAATTCTGTTTGGATTCGAGAAGATTGCTTTTGGTTTTGTGTTTACTTTGAGCAGCGGTGCCATTGTGTGTAGAAGTGTCAAGCAAGATTGCACTTTGGATTTAATGATGGAAGCCAAGTATATGGCAATTAGTGATGCTTCAAAAGAAGCAATGTGGCTCCCCAAGTTCTTTAGGGATCTTGTGGTAGTTTTTGACATGGATAAGATGGTATCGTTGTATTGTGATAACACTACAGTAATAGCTAACGCTAAAGAACCAAGATTTCATACGAAGAGTAAGCATATTCATCGAAAGTATCATGTGATAAAGGACTTCATTGAGGGTGGGCAAGTTGCTATATGCAAAATCGCATCTGAAGACAATTTAGCTAATCCATTCACGAAGACACTAATTGCAAGGGTTTTTGAGAGGTATGTGGAAGCTATTGGGATGCATTATATGTCATATTTACTCACTTAGGGCAAGTGGGAGATTGTTAGACATATATGCCTAAGGAGTAAAATGTAGTAATATGTTTTTGGAGACATTTATCAATAAAGAATTTATTTATTGTTCATATACCAAATGTTGTCCTCTTTATGTCCATATATGTTGAATGTGTGTTAAGCAAACAAAAGTTTAAGACTGTCAGTCTAAACCTTTAAGAATCAAGCATATGATGGACAGATTATGCAAAAGACATGATTTTAAAGATGAAGGTCTAAATCATAAGATCCGCAATCGAGGGAAGAAAGTTAGGTGTTTTATTCATGCTAAGATTATTATGCTGTCTACATCTGTAACGGGAGATGGCTTGTCTTAGCCATCAAAGTTGGACTCTGCGAGTAGAAACATTGGTACATTGTCATAGATGACGATGTGTTGGATCGAGACATAAAGTGGACTTGATTTAGATTAATAATTTCATCTGTGCAAATCAATTCACTTTAGACAATTATATGTGTTGCATCTTAATCCTGAAATGACTAATGGCCCCGTTATCTTGTCATGTGTCTTTTGATGTACCAAAGGATGATATCTTGACTTTGTGATGGTCCACATACTAGTATGTTGAAGACATTACTCTTGATAGTGTAGACCTATTACTCATAGATATGGAATCCATAACTCTATTAGTGGAGTCAATGATATTATCTTATATGCGTTATCCTATAATTAAAAAACTAGAGTGCTCAACCATTTGGATGCATAAGTGTAACCAAATGGTATATTGTCTTTAGATAGTAAGTTTTCCAATGGTAAGAAGGCAGAATGTAAGATAAAAAATAATTGGGAAGGTAAGATGAAATTCATTTTTATGCTTATTATGAATATCCTATAGGGATACGACGCATTATAATATGTCATGGGCACTTAGCTATTTTGAAACTTTGTAATTTTATATAGTTTGAGAGTACAGCTCTAAACTTTTAGTAGAATGGTGTTAGAATTAATAATTATAAAATATATATCTGGGATATTATATTTTATAATTATCGGAGCTTGAACTATATAGGTTCATCATGCCCCCTTTGCTAGCTCATAATAAATCCTGTAACGATACGGTGTGGCTTTCGAATTAATTGGTGACTTATGTTAAATTATTAGATTGGTTGAAATTCGATAGGATTAGATAATTCATGTCTATTTATCGGTTAAATTAATTTACAAAAATAATTCAAGATAAGCTTGTTGAATTATCGAAATATTTTATTTTCTATGAGATTATTAGATATGATTGTTTTGATCAAATAATTTCTCTGTTGGGTTATTTGAATTAAAACTAAGGCTCCATCCAAAGAATCTCAAGTGGAAAATAAAAGATTCTTAGGGATTATATTATCATAAGTTCGGCAGGCTGGTCTGTTATTTGGTCTCCCAATGGAGTAAGTTCAACAAGCCAATCTAATGATAATCTTTTTTTTAAGTGATTTTGTCTATAGTTGATCCATATTCAAATTTTTGAGGCTTTATCTAATAATGACTAACCCTAGGTCTGACCTCTACAAATCGGAAGTGAGTTTTCTCAGTTATTGAGATCAATCGAGAAGTTAAGAATGAGTACTCTAGAGAAGTTAAGAGTGAGTACACTAGAGTTAGATACTCTGAAACTCCCTTAGAGTTATTGTTCACAATCACGAACCTTAGCTTCAGGTCTTCTCAATTGGTTGGAAGGAGAGTCACTAGGGAAGAGCTGTACGACATGTGCCCACACACTCTCTGATCGTGGATAGAGAATAGTAAAGAAGACCAGTTGGTTAAGGCTCTTCTGAAACATTCTTCTCTTCATTGATTGTAGAAGCTCTTAGGCATACAAATGTTAGTAAGATCTGATTAATTTATATATACAGCATGTCAAACTTGTGTCTTGGAAAATACTCTGATTTAAAATTTTTAAAATTCTACTACGTACTCATTTTTCTAATATTTACAAGATATCCAAGAAACATTCTACTGGCGGCCTCAAAAGTACACTTCTTTGGGTTTAATTTTATTCTATACTTTCTCAACATGTCAAAGCATTCTTGTGAATGATGCACATGAAGATGAGCCTGTAAAGATTTTACAAGTATATCATCAATGTAAACTATCATATTTTTACCAATTTGTTCCTCGAACATCATGTTGATGAGTCTTTGATAAGTTGCACCAGTGTCCTTTAACCCAAACGGTATGACCTTGAAGTAAAAATTTTGTGCTTCGTGATAAAGGCAATCTTCTCTTGATCTTTGAGATATAATAGAATTTGATTATAGCTAAAGAATGCATTGACAAAGCTTAGGACTTCGTGGCTAGAGGTTGCATTGATAAGGCAGTCGATGTGAGGTAGTGGATAACAGTCTTTTGGGTAGGCTTTATTCAAGCCTGCAAAGTCTACACACATTCGCCACTTCCCATTCTTCTTCCTTACTATCACAATGTTCATAAGCCAATTTGGGTACTAAACTCGACAAATGAACCTTGCTTCTAGCAGACGCCTAACTTCCTCTTTCATTATATTGTTCCACTTGATCCCCAGTCGTCTTCTTTTTTGCCGCATGGGCCAATGATTTGGGTCAACATTGAGCTTATGGGTGATAATACTTGGGTTGATTCTAGGCATATCTATATGAGACCATGCAAAACAGTCTTTAATAGCCTTAAAGAAATCAACCATAGTAGATTTTACTTCTAAATCGAGCTACGAGCCAACATTTACTATTTGACGCTTGTTTTTGGGGTTAATTTGGCACTTCATCTAATTGTTCAAGTACTAGCTCCCTTGTCTCTTTAATACTCGACCACTCGATGGGCTCGTTTATTATTGCCATAAGGCTGGCTTTTTTTGCTTCAATGTCGTTGGATAACAACTTTTGGCCGTGTCTTAGCTTCCCTTAATTTTTTTTATTCTATACTTCGTCGGGAATTAGATTCATTGGTGGTAAGTGGATGGGACTGCTTTCATTGAATGTATCCTCGATGGCCCAAGGATCATGTTATACCCAAAGGGGCAATCCATGATGAGAAAATTCATCATCTTGTTTTCTCTTGCCACGTAGACTGGCAATTTGATTCTTCCCATTGTTATGGTGGCCTCTTTATTGCATTCGACCAATGTGGTGGTAGATTTTTCTCTCCTTCTCGTCAATTTCCATTTCTCTTAATATTGAGAGAAACAAAATGTCTACCCAAACTCCATAAACGGCTCCAATTACTTTTCTGATAGGTGGTGGTGGTGAAGTCTTCTCTTAAGCTTGTGCATTTTTTGGCCTACTCTACTCATGGTCTAGCCCATATGTTCATTTTCCTCATTCTGATAGATATTCCCTCAAATGCCCTTTCTTTAGCGATTTTGCAATCTCGGTTCACAGGGCCTTGCAATCAATCATCAAATGTTTGGTGTCTTAGAGAAAGTCACAATAACCGTGGGACTAGCTTGAGACCATTTTATTTAGCTACCTTGTATAGTCCTTCCCCTCTAGTTGGGCAATCAATTTGGTCTAGGATATGTTCAAGGCATACCTCGTTGGCCCCAATGGCCTACACACCCCTTGTGGTCTTTGTTCTTCTTTCTTCATCCATTCCTTTTTTTTAAAGGTTTCCTAATTCGCCCTTTTCGTTACCGTCGTGTCTTGGGTTGTCTTTCTACCCTTCTATTCTGCTCCTTGTTCCTCATGAGTTCTTGCTCATAATGTTTGTTTTCCTTTTCTAAGTCGATCCATCCTTTGGCTCTATTCAAGGCCTCTTAGATCATTATGGGTACTCTAAGCAGATGCTATTGTTAAACAAGGACTTGTAAAATAGTCCTTTTTTTAAAGCTTCTCGAGCAATTCTGTCTTCCAAGTTTAAGATCTCCAAAATTGCTTTGCTAGACCTCTTAATGTAGGCCAATAAGGACTCGCCTAAACTCTAGATCACCAACCGGAGGTCGTCGATCATTTTACCTGTTTTGACGTATGTAGAATAGGCTTTGACAAAAGAATCTACCAACTCCTTGAAGCTATCAATCATTCCTACGAGCAAATTGCTAAACCATCATAGGGTAGGTCCTTTCAAACTCTACTCAAACAACTTGCACATCATCTCATCCAGTATTAAATCAAGGATATTTGTTGCAATGAAAACATTCTTATATTGACAGAGATGATCTTCTAGGTCTGTGGTTCTATCGAATCACATGAACATGAGGTTTCTGCACTTTGGTGGAGCGATAGAAGTAATCCTCCTCTTAAAAGGGGTTTCACTTATGTTCTTCGAAATGTCATCGAGTGCTGGGGTCTTGCTTATAGCTTTGGTTACTTTTTGGTCGATCTTATCCTCGACTAGTGTGGTATTCTGATCAAGCATATCTCGCGTCATCTGTAGGATGGCCTCTGTAGTTAATAGGGTTGGACTCGAGACGGCTTCTGCCAATGATGTTTGCCAGATCTCTTTATTCTATTGTTGAATCTTGTGGATCTTCTCTACTTATGCAATATAGAGCATTCTTAGCTGCCATAGTTGCTGTTGGTGCTAGTGCCGTTGTAGTTGTCATGGTCATAGTTACCACTACAGGTTTCAGGATTGTGTACAACGGCTGCATCCTCCCAATGGGGCTATAGGAGGGTTGTTGCCTAGTTTGAGGTGTTGTCTGGTACTACCACTACGTGCCTGACGTTGTTAGGAATATTGAATACCCAAAATAAGGATAGTAGTATGAGTAGGCTAAGTGCTGAGAGTTGTGGTAGCTAATCTGGCTCCTAAGAGCATTGTTCTCACTACTGAGTTAGTCGAGTCACCTATCGTGCTCTTGGGAACACATTGCTTGTTCATGAAATAGCTTTTTTAGTGTTTCAACTTCCATAGTAAGGACCTCAATCTACTCGTCTCCTTCATACATGGTATGTGTATCTTCATTCAGCTCTTCACGCACGTCTTGGTTGTTTATGCTATCTGCCATATCTAAGGTTGAAGCTTTCAAAATCCTTGAGTTGACAATCTGAAGGCCCCATGGTGGGCGCCAAACTATAGACGTTGAATTTGCAATTAACTACAAATAGATTAGTACTCAATTTAATATCTATTATTTACAAGTTTGGCCTTTAAACCACCATTGTTAGGATCTATCTTGCTTCTAAAAACAAGATTGAAATACTTGTAGAATGAAAATTAAATTAAAGCTGTAAATAATCAAACAAAACAGTAAAAGTAAATGGTACCATACACGAGATCTATAGTGCTTCACTCTATAATGAGAGCTATATCCATTGTTCTTCACTATGATGAATGGATTGATATAGATTACAAAGTATTTGAGAGATTTGATATGAAAGCACTCATAATTTCTGTCGAGTTTCTATAAGTTCCTCTTCTCTGGCAATGAAGCTACCGCTACCATTTATAGAGAGTATTGTATGAGATTGTGGCTTCAATCTGAAGTAAGGAGTGGGCATAGTAGTGTTTATAGTAGTGGGACACGTGTCGATCTTCGTAGGGCATAAGCATTAGACTTCTTCCCACATCCCATTTTGTGGCTTAACATGTATCTCCTTGTAACTACCAAGTTCTATACATTGATTCCATTGAATAAACACTTAGCAAATCTACAATATCAAGAAATCCATAGTTTCACATAAAACAAAATAAGTAGAAACCGCAATCGAACCACAACTATCAAATCATTTGATTCCTCAAGTTTTTCAAACAATAAGCAAGTGATGCTTACGATAACAATATCTCGAATTGAACAGTCCCGTTGAGCTTGATTCACTTTGACTGCAATTTGCATTTTGCATTCTAGACCTTTACTGAACGATTTGGGCCTGACCAAATCCTACCCTAAAAATTACACTAGTAATCTATAAACTTTCTCGCAAGTGAGCATTTAGTCGCCAATCTTGTTTATTATTTAACTAACCTAAACCTTTTAATCAATTTAACAGAAGAATGTTATTTCTCCCCCGCACACATGACCTTAAATTGCTATAAGAAGACTATAATACCCTAAATAAGTCAATGATATTAACATTAATATTAAAAATAAAAAATAAAATGAAAAAACAAATAAAATATATAATAAAAGGGAAGGAGAGCTAATAGTCCGTAAAAAAACTAAGAAGAAAAAAATACCCAAACAAAAACCTAAATTAATCTTGTCTCAAACCCAGATTGAACCAACGTTCAATCATTGATCAAAACATAAAGTCATTCAATCCATCTATGTCACCTCAAACTCCCTTACACCTATGGTAAAAACCATTCAATCATGACGACGATGGTAACGATGATGACAAGACAAAAACAATGTCGATGACGATTACTCATATGAAAAAGACCAGCATTAACTGTTGCTTCCCCAAATCCCACCTTTTCCAACCGAAGAAAAAAAATAGAAAAAAATAGCATCTCCCCTTGTCAATCAATGATCAAAACATAAACAACAATAATAAAACCCATATCTTTTAGCAAAAAAAAAAAAAACCCATAAAAAACCCCATAACCCATAAAACTCAGGCGAACATGTTCACTGAATGATGGAGAAATTTGAGGTTTGAGTCCAAATCTTGAATGAAGATAAAGCAAGGGCAGTGCTGGAGTTGGTCTTCTCCGTTTACTTGCAAGTCGCGATCTACTCAAATTCAACCAATTTTGTTCAAGAGGAGTGGCTGAGAGGAAGAACACAACAACGAGTTACTGAAGTCAGTGCTGGTGAAAGCATAGAATTCACCAAAGTGTAGGATAAATAGGTTGGCATGGGTTGTGATTGAGTGGTTGGCTAAATTAAAGATGGTATTTTTCTTTTTTCTAGTTTTTTCTTGGGTTGATTTGGGATATAAGGGAGGTTCACGAATATGGGAGTTTTTTTTTTTTGTTTTTACCCAAATGATGAATAAAGAGAGAAAGGGAGAGAAAGAGAGCAAGTTAAAGGGATTTTTAAATTTAATGTTTTAAAATTTTACTTTTACTTGAATGCCCTTATATTGTTGAGTCATGTGCATGGCATGTGACTAAATCCTTACAAGATTTAACGTCTATCAGTTAAATTAGTCGTTCAGCAACTAAAATCAAAGGTTTTAGGTTAGTTAATAAAAAAAGGGTACATCGCCATGTAATCCCTAACTTTTCAAAAAAATGAGATTTTGGTCTTTAACTTTTTTTTTTAATTGTCAGTCCTTAACTTTTTGTTTTAGTTACTGAAGGACCATTTTAATATTTAAATCGTTAAGTTTGGCCGTTAAAAATTACTATATATCATTTTTAATTAAAATTACTAAATTGCACTTTAAATAATTAATGTATTAAAAATTAAAGGTAAATCACAATCATTGATTCAAAAACCCCAAATCACATCCATTGGTTTTGTTTTTACCCTAAAAATAATTCAAAATAAAAAAAACCAATTCAGCAAGCTCCTTCCCCCGTTGACCAACCTTGCCACTACCCCCCTCCTGTGCCGGTAACCCCACCCCTGCACCCAACCACCCCAACCCTAGCCGGTAACCCTTAATGTCCCTTCTAGAGCCCACCTAACCTTGTCGCCTCTTTGTTTGGTTCAATGTCTAGTTCCATGAAAAAACCCAAAAAAAAGAGAGAAAATGAAAAGAAAAAAAAAGGAGAAAATCAGATGAAATAAAGCTTTGGGTTTGGCAATGGGGTTTGAATGAGCAAAACCTAAATTCAAAGAAAAAATTCCTCCAATTTATCCATTAATGGTAGCTTGGGGTTTGAGCTCGGAGCAAGCTGCAGCACCAAAGGTGTTTCCATGGCTATAAACCCTACCCTTAGCTCCGAAGTACCATTCGACGCTAGCCGAGTTTCAAGATTTGATTTCCTATATATTCTAGGGGTGGCAATAATCATGTTCATGCCGTGTTCGTGTCAGCACATTTACAGCACGGCACGTTTAGCTCGAACACAAACACGACATGATTAATAAACGTGCTAGAAATGCAAACACGAACACGACACGCCTATGGCACGCGTAACACGGCTCGACACGATTAACACGATTATTAAACTTGCCGTGATGGGTTGACAAGATAACAACACGTATATGACATGTTTATGAGCCAATTAACTAAAAATTAAAAAAAATTAAAAAAATAAAAAAAATTTAAAATTTTTTTTAAAAAAAGCCAATAAAGAAAATTAACAAAAACACAATATCTAATTAATACTAAACTACTATAAATATTTCAAATATTTTTATTTCTAAGTTTAAATGTGTTATAAATGGGTAGGCCGTGTTGTGCCATGTCAACAAGTTTACGGTCCGTTTAATTAAACGTGTTAAGGCGTGTTTAGCGTGTTAGAGCGAATCCAACCTGTTTATTTTCGTTATTCGTGCCAACCCATTTATGGCACAATTAATAAACGTGCAGTCCAAACCTGTTTATTTTGTATCGTTTTCGTATCGTGTCATTGTGTTGTGTCCGAATTGCCGGCCCTAATATATTCAAGATTGAGAAGGAGGCTTCCAAGTACGAAATTTGCAAAATCTTTATTCGGTACCTCCCTCGATGAAGAAGATCGTAATTGTGAACCTTAACAAGTCCCTTGTCGCTTGCAATGGCGACTCTAAGGCCTCGAATTTGAAGGGCCCTCCTATATTCACCACTTGCAAGCAGTAGATTGGATTTTTCCCCAAGGAACCTTGTCCCGTCCAGAGGCCAATGTGGCAGAGCTGAGAGAATTATACCGAGCAATTTAAGGCCAACGCCGATGTAGGTGTTTTTTTTGTTTTTGTTTTTGTTTTTTTTTTATGATTTAGAATTATTTTTGGGGTAAAAACCAAACCAATGGTTATGATTTAGTGTTTTTGAATCAATAATTCTGATTTATCTTTAATTTTTTGATGTATTAATTGTTTAAAGGGTATTTTAGTAATTTTAACTAAAAAATAATATCCATTAATTTGATTTGACCATTAAAATGGTCACTCAGCAACTAAAAAGAAAATTTAGGGACTGATAAATAAAAAAAGGGTTGAGGACCAAAATCACACTTTCGTGAAAGGTTGGGGCTAACTTGGCAATTTATCCTAAAAAAGATTGAGGACCAAATACTCACTTAACAAATCAATTTACCTTTCATTTATTAAAAATTTTGGGAAAAATAAAAAGAAAGACAAGGAATTATTAGGGCCGTTTAGCATTGTTTTCAAAATAGGTAAAAATGTTTTTGTTTTAGAAAATAAAAATTTTTTAGGAATTGTACTAAGAATGTTTTTAAAATTTTTGTATCGAAAAACGTGCGAAAACATTTTTAAAAATTTTAAGAACGAAACCAAACGGGGCCATTAATTTTCATTTTTTTGACTTGCGAGTGGAGGATTCAAACTCTTCACTTTTTTGATAAATAAGCTAGTTAGAAGAATGATTGAAACCAACAATTTTGATTTGATAACTATAGCATGTGCGAGTATTATACTGTGTAACTTCATGTTTATTGTTGTAGCATATGAGAGATTATATTGTTTATAATTATAGCTCATAGTTTCAATCATTTTTTAAATGGCCTAAAAGTTAAGTATATTTTTACGATTAGGCTATACCCGTATCCACATTAATTTGTTTTTTCGAAACAACCGCATTTTTTTTTATGTTCAATAATAATGAAAATTAAAAATGAAGGGGCCAAAAAAACTTGTGAGAAAGGAGTCAAAAGACTCAAGAAACACCCCTCGGACGCCACAAAGCTGAGGCTGAACTAGCCACCGCGGACGAAAGAAAGAAATAAAGAAGAGACAAACGAAAGAAAGCTCTAAAGCGATTCAATCGACTCGGAATCGCCATGGAAGTGGAAGGATCATCGAAGAAGATGATAGCGACGCAGGCGGAGATGGTAAAGGCGAGGGTTCCGCTTGCTTACAGAGACCAGTGCGCCCACCTTCTGATCCCTCTCAACAAATGCCGCCAAGCCGAGTTCTTCCTTCCATGGAAGTGCGAGAACGAGCGTCATTCCTACGAGAAGTGCGAGTACGAGCTCGTCATGGAGAGGATGCTCCAAATGCAGAAGATCCGCGAGCAAGAGGCCAAATTGAAGCGGCCCCAGACGCAGGGCATTCCTCTCATCCCCAAAACCGCAAATTCTTAGCCAATTAATCATGGTCCGTCTTCTTTTTCTTCTTCTTCGTATTTATCATTCTAATTCATTATCAATTTATTTGTTTGATGAGTGTTTAACTGATTAATTTAGGGGTCGATTCGATAGAGACTGGGGAAGTTACCTGGTGGGATAACGTCAAACTTCTGTATTTAGGGTTTTTATTGAAAGTTTTTAGTTTTCTGTCTATGGGTTTTCTGCTAATTGTGAATTGTGTTATAACTAAGGGTTTGTGTGGAACTTCAGCTATTCTCCTACATTTATTTCGATTGAGAGATTTGGTTTGGCGTTTTCGATTGTGGCAATTTAAAGGAGGTTTTCATAATCTAGAGCTCTTGATTGTTAGGGTTTTTGTGCATTTCGTTGAATGTTTTTGAGAACATAAAGCATTGAATTCGTTTGCTGTAACCATATTTTTTTAATTTGGGTTTGTGTTTTTTCTTTAATTATTATTTTCAAGGCCTAGTGGAATAGCTAGTCATCTTGGGGGGACAGTTTTAACAACAATGCGGATTATTTTGGAGAACATTTTTATCTGCTTTCTAAGGTTCTGTTGTCTCATTCTATTTAAAAATCTTTCACCTCCTTGGCCCTTGCTGAAGGATATTTATATCATATTTTGACTTAGGTCTTTTGATGTTAATTCAAAAGCAAAGAGCAAAATACTAACTACATTAGACATCTAGTTTGGCTTTGGCTAGTGGTAGTGTCTGTCACTTGGAAGTTGGAGATGGCAACTACTTTTTTTTTTCGTCTGTCCTGCTATATTTTCTAGAGGATTTAGGAATTTGGCTATACCACTTTGATATTGTGATTTTCTTTGCATTTCTAGCTATCATTTGGATTGGAATTAGATCCATGCTTTTGAAAGATTACCTGAAACATCTGTTTTCTGTGGCATAGGGTTGAAGAACAGGAGTTAAGAGTACAAATGTTAGATAAATATAGGCTTTTCAATGTCTGCTTGTTGGACTTTGATAACGGGTTTGTCTCTAATAGTGTTTTTTTTTTTTTCCTTCAATTTTCTTCAATAAGAACACGTCCATTTGTCTTCAAATTATAGTCTTTGATAGCAGAAGAGCCTTTTCTCGTAAACATTAGATTTCTTGACGGCTGTTACCTGGCACCTGATGACACTTTTTCACGTTTTTTCCGTATTTCTTTTATTTTTGGCTTTAGCAGTGCTCCTCTCAAATCTCATCCCCTTTTTTAATTAAAGAGCTAACTAATAAATTCTCATTCGATGATTATTGGGGCTATGATTGATATTTGGCTGTTTTGGGTCCATTGTTTTAAGTACTTAAGAAATGTTAGGTAGTAGATTACGTGTGCTAACTTTTTGGGAATCAATCGTTTTGTTTGTTTTATATGTTATTCCAGGCATGATGGGTCTTGCTTTAGATTCATGCATGGAGAATCATTAGAAAATAATCGGGAGAATGAATTTAAAGAAACAAGGGGCTGATTTGAGTGTTTGTTAAATTTTGTAAATTTTATCTATTTCGTTCTTGCATGCAAAGCTAATACATGCAAAGTGCTGTTCTTGTGTATACACGGTTTTCTACATGCAATTTTGACCTCCACGTTAGCTTTCTTATACCATGTTCTGCAAAGTGAAACCCCGCTATTTCTTTTCTTAAGTAGCTTATCTTTGCTTAAAATCTTTTAAATATATATCTGAACTTCTTTTCTCTGAAATTAAAAATTCCATCAAACTGTCCGTCCTGTGAACTTAATTTTCTGAGGCCTTTTTTGTGTTGTTTCTGATATTTGGTTAACTATTATATAATGAAATATTCATCTGCTGAATCTTGGGTACAGGACAGAATAAGGGTTGGGCAGATTACACCCTTTTATTTTTCACTATTTCATTTTCTGTGTTGCTATTTTAACTGACTCATTTTCTGTTCCCTCTATTTTTAGATCATGCAAAAGTTTGCTATTTTTTCGTCTTTTAAACGTTAATGGGCTTAAGAGGAAAGATTAATCTTGAAGTGTCCTAAATATTTAGGCATAACACTCTTGCTATGCTGTCAAACTAGAAAATATGGGAAAAAAAATTATCAAAATCAAAGGTGAGTTTTCCAATTTTATTAGACCAATGTGCATATATTTTCGGAATATGGTATTCATGTGTTATGCAGTGCAAGTTTTACAAATTCATATAATTACAGCAGGATGGGTGAAAGGATTGGATGTATTGTGCTTTGTGTTTGTGGATATCCATAAAGCCAGAAGTGTCTTAAACTATTATTAGCATAGCTATGCTATGTACTTAGAATCCTTGAATTTAGCAAATAAGCTTTCGTTACTGGTTGGTTATGGAGGTATAATTTGCAGTAGCCATTTAGTTTCTTTTGATAAAAATATAAGACCCACCCCATTAGATAAACTGAAGTACACTAGAACATAATGTGTGAGATTTCAAGGGTCATCTATGAAGCCCGAAGTGTCTTAACTATTATTAGCTAAACATGCTATGTACTTAGAATCGTTGAATTTAGCAAATAGGCTTTGGTTATTGACAAGTCATGGAGGTGTGATTTGAGGTAGCAATTTAGTTTCTTAAGAGGAAAATATAAGGCCCGCATTCCCTTTAGATAAACTGAATTACATTAGAACATAATGCAAAAGATATTAATTGTACTTAACACAGAACGGCTGGTGGTAGAGTGATGAGTGTGAACGGGCCCTTTGTTGTTATCAGAGTCACTTGTTCGATGGTTTAGAATGCAACGGTTTTAGTAACAAGAAGAAAAGTTTTGTGTGACTTTTGAACTTTGGGACCAGAAACCTTTTAATAATAACAAGGGAAAAATGATATATAACCTTTTTCTGCAAACTTTTTATTATTAGGATATATGTGCAATGTGTGCCATGCTAAAAAGGAGATGCAAGGAGCACCCCATATCCTATTGTCCCCTTTTGATTTTAAAGTTCGAAGGATCAGTTAGTACGTTGCAACTTTAGGTCAATCAGGTTTCATGCATAACAATGCTGAAATTAATTACAAGTTGGGGCTAAAACTTGAAATGAAACGTTGCAATAATGTATGAGCGTATGAGGAAAGATGTTCAAGTTGATTAAACTACAATATTATGAAAATAATTGCAAGAATGAGCGGTTTAGCATGAATTACAAATTAGAATTCTTCAATTCAGGAAAATTGAGGATATTTGATGTCGTGTAGTAGAAATTTGTAAGTTACTATATTGTTACTTGAACTAAAAGCTATCTGGTTCTTCGTGAAAATAGTTGTTGTTCCCTCACTTGCACCTAATCCTAAAATACGTGGAATTTTGGTTCATAAAAATAATTAGAATAATTGGGCTTTGATCAAAGAGCATTGTTCATAAGGTTAGGGATTGTGTTAAAGGGGTGGGAAGCATTGTTTTTCAAAAGCAATTTTTTCTTCGATTCATAGATGAGATGATTTGTCATCTTTGGATTTTGATGTGATGCTAACATGCCTGCTTAAAGTTTTCACATTGATTTTATCTCATGAAAGCTTAACTTTTGTTGGTTGATTCAAAGTATAAAAACTATACAATTCGTATCTCCTTTGTGCTTGTATTATAGCAAATATGTGAATAATGAATAGTGCATTGTCCTTACACTGCAGTGGCTTTTGCAATTATGGTATCTAGTGTTAATTAAGCAGGCATTTTGCGGCCCATTTTTATGAAGCTTCTTTGTTTCTAGAGATTTACCGCCTCGGTTATTATAATGGATCTCTAAAAATTTCTAAGTTCTAGAGATACATGTTTTTGGCTATTTCGTGGGGTTAGTTGGTTTGAAGGAAACAATATTAACTTTCAAGGATACACGTCAAAACAGAGACTTCCATATTATATTGTGTGCATCTTCATTATGTTGATTCTGATTTTAAGGAGATATCTTCTTTATCAAATTTGAATTTGTAATGTGTCGTAGCTCTCTCTCCTTCCTATTGATTGAAATGTCTCTATTTACCGTTGAAAATTAAGGTTTAATCTTTTATATGTCAATTACGTTTAATCATTTCATGTCATTAAGGCAAGGTAGATGAATGCATGCTCTATTGTAGCCTTCACTTTATAAATAATTGTCCTGATCGAGGATTTTGTTCGTGAAGATATGAATACTTTTACTTTCGCATGTATGTTTGTTCTGGTTGTCCATGTAGACGTTAGTTTCATCAAATGATCTTTATATTCCTCTTGAATGCTTGTATTTCAAGTTCTCTTAGGCTTTGATGCAGACTTTTTTATTACTCTGTTCACTCAGTCCTAAAACCTTGTATTACCCTTTTGCAGGAGAATTCGGATTCCTGTGATGCCGTTTTAATGGCAACTGTTTTACAGGAGACCTCTATCAAACTCGTGTTTCCATTCTGGTCTTCTTCATGTTCTATGTTGAACGCATTCTAATAAAATTCCTTGTTAACATTGCTGTTTAAACTATATTTCAGAAGAGTGAATATTTGTTTCAACGTACTCCTGTAATTCATTTCGAGAATACATTAGTATTTTCATTTTTCGAAGCCTCTACAAAAGAATAGGAAAAGGTTGGAAAGACTCCCCCGTTAGGGTATTTGGTCCTCTCAACCCAGCGATAGGATTGGATCATCAAAATAAGGGTATTATAGCCTTTATAAAAAATTTTGCTTATCAGGGAAAGCTAAAATGTGCCAACAAATAACAAACAGTAGCCTCCTCTCGAGTTGTATACAGTTATAATTTTTCCAAGGCAACTTACAGGATTATGACATCTTATGGGAATAGTTTACAAATCAGTGTGACTTTCATTTTTAGAGGTTTAGTTCCGCAAAAGATGCCTTTTTTACAAAATTGGTGCGTCAGTTACCAAACCGTCACCAAAAAAGGCTCGTGTGACAAGCACATGTCCAATCTTAAGGGTTATTTTTGTAAGATCAGTTCACGAGAGTCTTTTTGATGGTTTGGAAACAGGTGGACCAACTGTGTAACAAATGCAAACTTTGAGGTCGTAAATCCGCTAAAAGTGAAAGTCATAGACCAAATTGAACAAAAACTTTTTTTTGAAGGTCATTGGTGAAAATAACCCATTAAAACTTAAGAACAAAAGGCCGAAAATGTCCCTTTCATAAGTGGTCATCAATCTTTAAAACTAACGAGGAGTTTATTCTTCGGCGATATCCTCTCTGGTCAGAACTCGGCTCCACCACTCAATCAGAGCTACACAGATTGCCCCCATGGCCTTCTCCTAATGCCGGCATGACTTGGTGGTACTGAGTCGACGAGCACTTCCATGGGGCAGCTATAGCAATATAAAACACGTTTCTATTGAAGGAAGTGAAAATTTTATTTTAAGAGGGTGAGTTAACCTATAATGTAATTTTCCTACTCATATTGAAATATAACAAAAATTTTATAATATTTTACAAATATCAGAATTTTAAAATCATTACAATAATGGTTAAGTAATCTTGTTGTGCCGTAAAACGTGAAAATTATACCAATATTATTTATTATGTAATTTGTTCTGCTAAAATAGGTCAAAAAATTAGCACTGTACATTTCAATTCCACTCTTAATGTGATTTAACTTTGTAAGTATTGATAAGCTATATTTGACACCTCAAATTCGAATTGGGATCATGACCAATCATATTAATCTTGGGTTTGGTCACAAATTCTATAACATCTTTGTAAGCACGGGTTTGGATCAAAAACTTTTGAGAAAATTACCTCTTATGTCACACTTTTAAACGTTATATTTATTCATGCCATATTTAGAAAAAGTTATGTTATATTATTATTCATAGTATATGTTAAGTTATACTACAAATATATATATATATATATGTGGCATATAAAAAAAGTAAATCTTAAAAGTTGGCCTTCATGAAAATTCCCCACAAATTTTAGTTCAATTAAGTTTTACTATAATGTTTTCTTTCATAAAATTTGAGTGCTATAGTATTTTCAATTCAAACTATATTTCCAAATACTCTTTTAAACAAAAAAATCCCTTGATCAGTGTGTACATATATAAAGAGAAATTGCATTAAATAATACAGTTTTAATTCTCAATGTAAGCAAATAGCACACTTTTAAAAATATTTAAGTATGTAGCATTTTTAAAATCATTGCTCTTTTTAAACACTTGAATTTTTAATTTTACTTCTTATTTTTTCTTCTTTTTCTTCTTCTCTTTCTTTTCGTTTTTGCTTTTCGTTATTTCGTTGTTAATTTCTGTTTTTCTCTTTCATTTTATACTAAAAAAACTTTGTTTTTATCTAAGTGGATTATTTACTTAACATTTTTATATTTTAGCCTATTTATTTTTAATCTCAATAAATAATAGTCTAATTCTACCTTTCTCTCAAAAAAAAAATTACGATAATTCCTTGATGCGTTAGTGTGCTATTTAGTACCATGGGCTGGCCTTGTTAAGTTGCCAGTAATACGGCCGAAATGGACTTTGAGCCCGATGGTTATTGGAATCCACACTCTTTTCCAGCATTTGAATCTGTTGCTTCAAGTGATCAATATTGGGTAATGGTGTCAATCGTAACTAATAGCGATTGTGCGCATGGACTAGTTGCAGCAAGAAACAAACTTGCACTATCAATGTTGCTTGTCGTCGTATGGCTGTCAAAATTTATGACACGTAAATATTCTTTGAGTTCTTTTTTAGTTCCAGAAACTTTTTGAGAGTTTTCTATTTTGAATTTTGATTATATATGTCTAACGGATCTTATACATGATTGTGGCAACTTCGTCATGCAAGGAACTTCACCGGGGTAGAACTAAGCGGCCCGTTTATAGTTGAAGCAATGTGAATGCCGTGTAATTAGCTAAATCAACTAGGCTTAGTTATTCAGTGTCTGTCGTGATCATATTCAGTGTCTGTCTGTCTGAATTATTTAGTGAATGTAATTTCTTGCATGCAGGGTTACGTGCACGAACCGACAGCTTGGCAAACAACTGTATCTGTCAAAACGAAACAAAACAACATACACAACATCAATCTTTATAGCTTGTTCAAATTGAAATTCAAAAACCCAATTCCAATTCTCAACGATAAGGTGGACCCAAGTTCCTTCAATCATTCCATAGTTGTATGTCTTGTGTGTTTAGTTATTCAATATGAAAATGTCATCTACATCGCAAAATTCTCTAGCAATTAACTTATTAATTATCCGTAACTTTCAGGATTTTACATTCGAAGGCATAATATGAACACACAAAGAAAAACCTAAAAGGCAAGACCGGAAATTATATTAAACAAATTAATCAAAGTCTACCTAGCAATGTGTACAAATATTCAAAAGCTTATACCTAATTCGTTGCCTAAATGTTAAAAAGTCAAGATAGTGGGAACCCCTATAGCTTTTAATTCAATTAGTCATTGTTCATTCCCAAGACTACTAGCACAATGACCTGAATTATCCTAATATTTTGTCAACTTCGGTTTTTCATTCCTTATTCCCTTATATTTTTTTATGGTTCCGTCCAAAAACAAAAAACAAAAAACAAAAAAATGATGTAAACCAATGACTATCTTTTTATTATTATTATTTAGATCACTCCAATCAATTATGTTATCAATTGTATAGTAGTAAAGTGAAAGTAAAAAACTATTGGAAAATGTATTTTTAATTGTAAAAGAGAATATAGTGTTGTTTTATAAGGAGGAAATTAGGTCGGAAAAGAAGGCTATAAAAAATCTTGGCCCTACCATCGTTTGGTCTTTCTAACTGTTTGAAATAACATAGAAGAGAAAATGTTGCAAGAAACCTAATTTATAAAATTGCTCTTTTGCTCTTTATTGTACCTTATGCACTCACCATACTAAAATTTGCATAAACAACTTCCCTCCTATTTTCTTTCTCTTCTACTAAACTTGATAAATTATAAAAAAAAAATAAATAAAGAGAGAAAGAAACACCTAATTCTCTACTTCCTGTTTATCTCACTTGGGTTTTTATCTTCTCCTTCCATGCCTTTTGCCAAGCATAGTATTAGCATATTAAAGTCGTGGATGTCGGATTTCATCGGTCTCTACATTAGTACGTCTCTCTTAATCGTTGATGTGCTTTCGTTATTTACTTCTTGAAAACTTGTAATCAATTTCACTCTCTTGATGATTGATAAATATCTCGGAACAAAAAAAAAAAAAAAAAAAAAACGAAAAATAAAGTTGGAATTTTATATTTCAAATTATTTGGTTCCTAAGAAAACTATCTAATTAAATACCATAAATAAAGATGGAATTAAATTAAAAAGACTAATACATTCTTAGTGGCAATAAAAGACTATCTATTTTTATAGAATCTAATTTAAGCTTTGAGGATATATTTGGTATTATAAATTATAGTATGATGATACAGCGTACCATTTTTAACAATTATTTTTTTAGTGGCATATGTTAATACAAATTTTATTTTTATGGCATGTGTGTAAAAAGCTTTTTTTTAAGTATTGTAATATTATCCTCAATGTTTTAGAATTTTGTCGCTGTCCACTCATGCAGCCCAAACCCTCCCCAAACAAAATGACAAAAATGCCCAATTAATACCCAAACAAAAAAAATCTAAAATCTAATTTGTTTACGTAAAAACAGATTAAAATTGATAAAAACATCAAAAAGGGAAAAAATGAGGCAACTTTTTTTGGTGGGAACCCAAAAAACACCCTATAGATATATGTGTTTTAGATGTCAAGTCTAAAAAACAAGTGATTTTGACTAGATTTAACAATTTTAAAACATATCCACTGCTGTTGGAAAAGTCCCCAACAAATAAATAAGAAAATGGAGGGCTATGGGGTCATGGACTCATGGGGTTCTCGCCACTGCAAGTACCCGCCCTGTTTTGCATATTCACAATATATAATTTCAGTAACGCTCTGTGAGGTTTCAAGGTACAACAAGACAACTACCTGGTGTGAGGAATAAGCCCTTGACTTTAGGAAAAAATTTTTAAAAAAAATTTGTTTCTTTCTTGGAGGGAGATTTAGGGAGGGGGATATGGGTTGGAGCCTCCCTTATGTGAAATTATAGCATATATGTCATTTTTAAAATATTAATAGTGAATAACAAGTTTTAAATTATTGATTCATTACATAAACATATTATTTACCAAAAATATTTATAAAAAGTATTTATTATAAATATTTTTAGAAAATTGCTATCTAACTCTTTCTCCCTTTTTACATCTTATTTATAGAATGATAGATGCTATAACATTTGTTGTTATTTCCTAAGTTGTTTCTTTCTTGCTTTTATAAAAATATTTGGCAATTCATGTGAGATTTATATAAATACAGAGTAAAAAAGTGGTCTCTTTTTCTCTCTTTTTTTTCCTTCCAATATTTGTTTTTATAAAAAATTCATATTTTAAAAGAAAATTTGATCTTTAAATTTGGATCTTGGAAGTTAGAATTTCAATAAATTCTAAAAATTGTCTATTTACCTGTTATGTTTCGACCAAAAAAGGATGAGAAGGGATACACAGAATAGGTGCGGCATTTTTGAAATCATAAGGTGAAAAGTAGCAATTGCTATGATTCATTTTCTGAATAATTTATTTAGGTTAGGTTCATCTTGAATAGTAGAAATTGTAGGTGGCACTTTCGTCAAAGCAACATGACAAACTCGTGGTCAAACATTTTCTCAAATAATGTTTGAATAAAGAATTATCTGGACAAAAGTGGCTGGAGAAGATATGGGCTAGACTTAAATAGAAAAATTTCATGTACATATTAGATATAATATTTTGATTCGAATGATGTCTCTTTCAGTATTTTACTTTCAAAATTAGGCAGCTCTTTGGCTGAGGATAGGACAAAAAAAAAATTGTGGAATTAGCATGACAGCTAGCTAAATGGCCATCTTTTTGACAAAAGGCACGGAATTCGTAAAGTTAATGTCAAACGTCATAAAGTGGGTTGCGTTTTATGATGTAGCAGGTCATGTTACAAGCTAAAAAGGAGAACAATCACACGTGCAGAATGTGGTAAGTCGATATGGCCTAGATATGATTACTCAGTCATTGGGGAATAAAAAAAAATAATGGGACAAAAATCATAGGAGAAAATTTCCATATAACATTATAGTTGAAAATTTTAGATGGTAAACCTAACACTCCAAAATGGAAATGGAGGGAAAGAGAGAGAGAGAGAGAGAGAGAAATTAAACAAAAGAGGTATCTTTATATAGAAAAATCGTCCCATGATCAAATAGACTTCTCTTTGCTCAGAGAGAGAGAGAGAGAGAGAGAGAGAGCTCCCTGTAATGGGGAGTAATTTAAAGGGTCATTATATTGTGGATGTCTTTAGGGATATTAGCTAATTAGTTGACGGATTTATCTTAAGCGTGGGTTCATTTCGCATGAAAAAAAAAAAAAGAAAAGAAAAAAAAAAGTGATTTTGCTTTCTATATAATCACATGTACTTATAACAAAATCGTTAACTGGCCCTACGTAATATATACAACAAGAAAAGAGCACATATTGAAAAAAAATATGAGCTTTTTATTATATTTTCATAAGAGTTTAATTTAACAAAAATATATGTATATTTAAGTAGTGCACATTTTTAAGGGAAAAAGTTTTTAAAGAGGAAAACTATTTACTAAAATATTTATTGGGTACAACGAAAAGACGTGTATATATGACAAAGTTGCAGCAAAAAATGTCTGAATAGAGACGCATTTAAGAACGACTTATTTCAATAGGATAATTAGGAAAAAGTATTTATGAAGGATGCATTTGGGAAAAAAGTTGCCTGCACAAAAAAATGGTTAGATGGTCACGCATTTGAAAAGGTTATTTTAATGAGAATAAATTAGGGAAAAAAACAGTTTAACTAGGCACATTTAAAAACATATAAAATAGAATAAAGAAGCAAATATATTGAAATATAACTTTTAATAGAAATATCTATTTTAGCTAAATAAAATACAGATGGATCAAAATACAAGTTTTAATCAAAACATGTATTTTGATTAAGTTTGTGTAAGGGTGCGTGTGCGTGTGCATGTCTGTAAGTGTGTGTATGTGTGGAGTAGACAGTGTGTATGCGTGGAGTAGACAGTTAGGGCATACTTAATCCCCAAAAAATGGTCAAAATCATATAGAAAATTAATTGGGAGGCACTATAAGAAAATAGTTAGATGTCTACTTTGAAATATATATATATATGAGTAGGGACATGTTTGGGAGAGATGATTTTACATTAGATGTGTAGACAAACAGTGGTTAGGAGTACCTACGAGAAAAAAAAAAAAAATGTAATCTGGGTGATATTGGAGAACAAGTACTTTAGCGAGGCAATTAAAAAAATTATTAATGAGGATTAATTTTGAGATAATAATAACTTAAAGGTTTATTAAAAAAAGAATATATAAATAGGGATGCATTTGAGGATAAATAAATAAATTACCAGGACAAACTAAAACAGTTTTAAATTTGTCATATGTGAAAATGCAATATTCTAAGAAAACAAAAAAAATATTAAAAGCAGAAGAATAAAAGGGCTCATCAAAACAAGCGTCATTTTGGTCGAAACTATGAAGCAAAATAAGATACATTAGCTATTCTTATTTAAACAAGGTTATATTTGAAAGAAATTATTTAATAGGTACAAACCAAAGAAAAAACAAAAAAAAAACAAATATATTTAAAAATTAAGACATATGTAATAGATATGAGGTGTATTTAAAAAACAATATATATTTTGAAAATTTAAATACCCTAAAAATGTATGTTTGAATAAAGACATGTGTTTTGGTTGAATATTAAAGATATTTAAAATCATGGATATTTTTAAAAATGTATATACACTAGAAATGGATGTTCTTTTAGGATAGATTGTTAAACATGCATGCCCTAAGGAGTAAAATGTAATATGTTTTTAGAGGCATTTTATCAAAAAAGAATTTATTTATTATTTATATACCCAATTTTATCCTCTTTACGTTCATATTTGTAAAATGTTTGATAAACAAACAAAAGTCTGAGATTATCGGTCTAAACCTTTTAAGAATCAGGCATATGATGGACAGATTATGCAGAAGACATGATTCTAAAGGTGACAGTCTAAATCATAAGATCCACAATTGACGGAATAAAGTTGGCCACTTTATGCAAAGATTGTTATGTTGTCTATATCCTTAATGAGAGATGATTTGCCTTGGCCATTTGAGGTAGACTCCGCAAATAGAAATATTGGTGCATTGTCATAGCTGATGTTGCATTGGATCGGGACATAAAGTGAATTGATTTGGATTAATAATTCTGTCTTGGTAAGTCGATTCACTTTAGACAATCACATGTGTTGTATCTTAATCCTGAGATGAATAGTGGGCGCGATGTCTTGACTTATGTCTTTTGACATACCAAAGAGTGACATCCACATTTTGTATTGGTATGCATGTTGGTACGTTTGAGGTATGACTCTTGATAACATAGACTTGTTATTCATAGATACAGAATCCATAGCTCCTCTTTAAGAGTCGTTGAATCCTCTTATATGCGTTATCCTGTAATTAGAAAACTAGAGCACTCAACCATTTAGATACATAGGTGTAACCGAATAATATACTATCTTTAGATGCTAAGTTTTTCAATAGTGACATAATGAAATGTAAGAGAAAAATAATCAGGAATGTAAGATAGAATTTATCCTTAAGCTAATTATAGATAATCCTATGGGGATATGACACATCATGATATGTTATGGAGACTTAGTTATTTGGGTTTTGTAATTTTACATAGTTTGAAAGTGTAGCTCTAAGCTTTTAGTAGATTAGCGTCAAAGCTGATAATTATGAATTGTATATCTAGCATATTGGGTCTCATAATTTTTGAGAGCTTGAACTATATTGGCTCATATGGTCCCTTTGCTAGCTCACAAAAATCCTGTAACGATATGGCGTGTTTTTCTAATAAATTGGTGACTTAGTCACATTATTAGATTGGCTAAAATTTGAGTTAATTGGATTTAATAATTCATGTTAATTTATCGATTGAATTAATTTAAGATAAACATGTTAGTTTATCGGTTGAACTAATTTGGTGAATTAATTCAACTTAAATATGTTGAATTATTATGGATAATATCTTATTTGTATGGGTTTATCGAGATATGATTATTTTAATCAAATAACTTCTCTACTGGGTTATTTGAATTAAAATTGAGACTCTATCAAAGGTCCTCAGAACTAATAAGTTAGGAATTATCCAATAGGTTGAGATAGCATTTATCGGATCAACCTTGGATTCGAATCAAATTCAAATCAGGTATCTGCGACGGCGTGGTCGAATGAGCCTTTGTATCGTGGTCGGCTGCGACTATCAGATCTGAGTCTGATTACATGGATTCAAATTTGAAATTGATTCAAACTTAAATTTTGAGGCCTTATCTGGCAATAATTGACCATAGGTCTGACCTCTATAAATAGAGAATGAGTTCTCTTTATTATTTTGATCAGTTGAGAAATCTAGAGTGAGTACTCTACTAGTGAGACTCTGAAATTCCCTAGAGAGTTATTGTTCACAAATCATGAACTATAGCTTTGGGTATTTCTCAATTGGTTGGAAGGAGAGCCACCTGTGGAAGAGCTGTACGAATGTGCCCACACACACACAGGTCGTGGATATAGAATAGCAAAGAAGGCTAGATTGTTGAGGTTTTTTTATAACGTCCTTTCTCTTCATCAATTGTGGGAGCTTTTCGGCAAATAAGGTTAGAAAGATCTGTTTAATTTATACATATAGCGTATCAAACTTATGTTTTGGAAAATACTCTAGTATAAACATTTTTAAAATTCTGTTGTGTATTATTTTTCCAACAATTGGTATTAGAGTCAGGTTTTTACGTAAATTTACGAGTTTGTGATCATGTTATATGTATAAATTTTGTGATCTTGATCTCTTCTATACTTGAATTTAATTTTTAGAAAGTTGGCACTCTAGGTTTCTATCTATTTTTATGTTGTCATGGGCTATATGATGAATGTCTAATAATTAATTATGGTTGATTAAATTATTATTTAATTATGTATTAATTAATTAATTTATGCTCGTTATGGTTCCTTGAGGTTAGAATATGTATCTAGGTTTTTCATGTAATTAGATGGCGGAATATCATCTCTGTCTATGATTTATTATTTAATTTTAAATTTATAAGAATTTTATAATTGAATAATTATTCGAAGAAGACGGATCTAGAAGATGGATGATAGCGTTCCATAGGTATTTCTTGAGTCTTAAATTTTATGTTTTTGAATTGTTGAAAATAAAATTAGAAAACTACCCTTAAATTTATTTTCTAGAAATTCTGCTCAGGTGACGGCGCGGTCGACCGTGATATACATAGTGCGATCGACCACGGTTGCACGAGGTAGAATGGTGGCTCTAGTGGTAGGCTGAACTTTGGAATTCGGCAGGCCGACTATGGATGGGTAGTCGACCGCGATATACATGCCACAGTCAATCGCATCATCGGCTGGTCGAATTTAAAAATTCAACAGGCCGATAGAGAGCTGTGTTTTTAAGGAAAAAGTGGGTATTTCGGTATAGTTTTAATTTTATTTTTAAGACAATTCTAAAAAACATTAAATTTGGATATGACCAAAAATATGGAGTTTTTGATCTATGTGGGATTGAAGACTTGAAGATTGACATTACACAAAGAACGATACAATTTGAAGATTCAAGGATAAAGAATTGATAATATATTTCGATTATTCTCTTGTAAACTTTGTTTTCTTTTCTCTAGGGTGGAACCATAATATTACGATTATTTATTATTATTTTGCTTGTAGCGTTGCATGATTGCTTTGCTTGTCTGCATTATAATATTATTTGTCATGTATGTTGATAACATGTCATATAGAATAGAGAGTGCCGCTTATTTAAAATTGTTCATGCATGTTCTTAAAATAAAACCTTGATTTCAAAAGAATGAGTGGGAGAAGGTTTTTGAAGAGAGGACCTACAGCCTCTATTGTTTGTTTATAAGTAGCACATGGTGATTCTGACCCCAAGGAAGGGATTTCATTATGTACCGGGTTGGGTCTCCAAGAAGATAATTTATTTTAGTATGGTTTATCGTTGATCACCTTAAGGTGACGATAATAAACCATGAATAAAGTAGTTGAAATGATGGTTATACACCCATATTCATTTTATTATTAACCTCCCCAAAGAGCTTTGATAAAAAAATTACTAGCTAAAGAAGTGATTATTAATATATGCTGGATCATACGAGTCCTAGATGGCATATATTAATCAGAGGGGGTCCGTGTTCCTAATTAAATTTGGCAAGTCTCCCCAAGGCGGCTTGTTGAATTCTGCATTGGGAATTATCGTTCTAAGGTTATGATTTTTTCAAGGTTTTGACACATAAACACATTTGTATATTTTACATGATTGTGTTATCTTACTAAACTGTTATGATATGTTTGCTTATGTTTAGTATATGATTCTTTATTGTAGATTAAAAATGTCTAAAAATGTTTTATCTTTGATACTTGACAAAAACCAATTAACCAGAGAGAATTTAATGATTAGAAACAAAACCTAAATATCATCTTATCCTTTGAGAAATTGACATTTGTGTAAACCACACAGCGTCCTCCCGAGCCTATAGGAGATTCCACTAATGAGCAAATCCAAGCATATGATCGATGAAAGATGCTAATGATCAGGCCTGCTGCTATGTTATGGCCAGCATAAATAACGTGTTGTAGGCTCAACATGAAGATTATGAGACTGCAAAGTAGATCTTGGATAATCTTGAAGACATGTTTAGAGGCTATGCCCTCACAAAGCAGCAAGGGGCACTTCAGAAACATCTAAACTGCAAGCAAAGACCGAGGACATCTGTAAAGGAGCATATAATGTTAGTCGTGGGCTACCTTGTTAAGGCTCAAGCCCAAGGAGCCGATATCGATGCCGAGTCATAGATGACTATGATTTTTTGGACTTTGTCAAAGGAGTTGATCCCGTTTAGAGCTTATTTGAGCAATAGATAGGATGTGACCTTAACAGAATTGATAAAGTAGTTACAGTGTTTAAAAATCAGATTAGGGAAACTCCTACTAGTGGAGAGGTTAACTTGGCAGGTGCATCCGGTTTGAATCCTAATCTGAGGAATGGAAGGAAGCAAAAGGCTGAGAATGGAAAGGTTGGGCACATAAAGAAAAATTGCAAGGACTTCCTTTCCAAAAAAGGTAGGTGTAATCTTTTGAAAACTTGTGTAGTTGAAGAATCAGGAGACACATGGGTCATAGATTTTGGAGTAACAAATCATGTTTATATTTCTCTAGAGGGATTCTAGGAAAGGAGAAGTTTACTTCATGGAAACTTCACGTTTTGGATAGGCGATGGATCCTTGGTGTTGGATGAAGCAGTGGGAGATATCCATCTTTATTTTGATAATTATAGGAGTTTATTTTTACGAGATTGTTTTTATGTTCCTAAACTTAAAAGGTATTCGATATTTGTAGCTTATTTATTTAAAGATTCCTATTCAGTTTCTTTTAATAATAAAGTGGTGATTCGTAAAAATAAATATTTTATCTGTTATAGATAGATGCAAAACAACCTATATTTTATCAAACCTAAGATGGACTCACTGCTAAACACTAAGGTTATTGATAATAACTCTAAAAGACTTAAGACTTCCCACTCTAATAAGACTTATCTTTGACATTTGCAATTAGGTCATATTAGCCTGAATATGATTCAAAGGTTGGTAAGGGATGGACCTTTAAGTCACTAAAAGGTAGAATCTATGCAACAATGTGAATCTTGTTTAGAGGTCAAAATGACCAAAAGACCATTCGAATCTAAAGGTAATAAGGCCAAAGGGGTTCTGGAACTTGTACATAGTGATCTTTACGGACCTATGAATATCTAGGCACGTGAAGGTATGAGTATTTCATCACTTTTATTGATGATTATTCAAGGTATAGGAATGTATACCTGATACACCACAAAAGCAAAACTTTTGATAAGTTCAGGGAGTTTTGGGCTAAAGTGAAAAAGCAATTGGATAGATCCATAAAGACACTTCGATTCGATCGAGGTGAAAAATACCTTTCTGATGAGTTCTTAGGACACTTATTAGAGAATAGGATTTTATCCCATTTGACTACACTGCGTACTCCGCAGCAAAATGGTATGACGGTGAGAAAGAATAGGACTTTGTTGGATATGGTTAGGTCCTTAATGAGTTATTTATCATTGCCTTTGTCATTTAGGAGATATGTACTGCAAACTGCATGTTATCTTCTAAATGATGTGCATTCAAAATCAGCCGTAAAAGCTCCTCACGAGTTGTGAACGGGAAAGAAGACATCCTTAAACCATATTTGTATATAGGGATATCCGCCTCATGTCCCGTTTAAGTAGGCGAATAAGTTAGAAGCATGTTCAGAAGTTTGCATATTTATAGAATATCCAAAAGGGACTAAAGGGTATTATTCCTATAACCCAAAGGAAAATAAAGTCATAATTTTAACTAATGCAACCTTCCTTGAGGAAAGTTACATGAACGACTTTAAGCCTCGAAGCAAAATGGTGCTTCAGGAGTTAGCGAGTGATTCAAGCACTCTGGGGTTTTCGAATGAAACTATTCCGATAAGTGTAGAAAAACCAACCAAAACCAGAACAACAACCTAAGGGGCTTCGTCGTAGTTGGAGGATCGAGCGTCAACCTGAACGATATATGTTCAATTGTGAGGCCTTGTTGGCTGAACCAGATGAACATGATAGGGATCCTTACACTTATGAAAAGGCTATGGAGGATTTTGATTTGAAACTCTGGACAGAGGCCTTGAACATAGAGATGAAGTCTATGGAGAGTAATTAGGTCTGGGAGCTTGTGGATCTTTTCAAAGGGATAAAGCCCATAGGGTGTAAGTGGATCTACAAGAGAAAGAGAGAAGTGGATGTAAAAGTCGAAACCTTTAAGGCTAGACTTATAGTTAAGGGATACATGCAAAAGGAAGGAATCAATTATGAGGAAACCTTTATGTCTATAGCCTTGCTTAAATCCATTTGCATTCTCTTGTCCATAGCTGCCACTCTTCTTGATTATGAGATTTAGCATATGGATGTCAAGACAGCTTTTCTAAATGGCTATCTTGACGAGTCCATATATATGGAGCAACCAGATGGGTTTAAGGTCAAGGGTCAAGAGGGTAAGGTTTGTAAGTTGCTAAAGTCAAAATATGGACTTAAGCTGGCTTCTTGTTCTTGGAACATAAGATTTGATCAAGTGATCAAGAATTATGGATCGCACAAAATGTGGACGAACCATGTGTGTACAAACACATTAAGGATAGGAAGGTGGTTTTTCTACTATTCTGTGTAGTTGATATTCTGCTAATTGGCAATGACGTTAGGGCATTATCATTGGTCAAATTATGGTTCACCAAGGATTTGACATGAAGGATTTAGATGAGTCTAATTTTGTTCTAGGTATCTAGATCTTTCGATATAGAAAGAACATAATGAAAGCTTTGTACTAGGCCAGCTACATAGATAAAATTCTTAGGAGGTTTGCAATGTAGGATTCCAAGAAATGTGGGCAACCATCTAGGTCTATAATTAATCTTTTTAAGAAAGACTCTCCAAAGAGTGATGAACAAAGAGAATACATGAAGAAGGTGCCTTATGCTTTGGCAGTGGGTAGTCTCATGCATGCCATGCTTTGCATACGACTAGATATTTGTTTTACGATCGGGATTGTAAGTCGATTTCGGGCAGATTTAGGATCGAACCATTGAGTTACGGTCAAGTATATTTTCATGTACCTGAGAAAGACTTGAGGGTATATGCTTGAGTATTCGGATGAGGACTTAGCTCCTCTAGGATACATTGATTCAGATTTTTAATCCTATCTAGATTCGAGGAGATCGACTTCTGGTTTTGTATTTACTCTGGGCGACGGTGCCATCGGTTGGAGAAGTGTGAAGCAAGAGTGCACTTTGGATTTAACGATGGAGGCTGAGTATGTCGCAACTAGTGATGCTTCGAAAGAAACAGTGTGGCTCCAAAAGTTCCTTAGGGATCTTGAGGTACTTCCTCATATGGATAAGGCAGTATCGGTGTATTATGATAACAGTGTAGGGGTAGCTAATGCTAAAAAACCAAGATTTCACAAGAAGAGTAAACACATTGATCGAAAGTATCATTTAAAAAAGGACTTCGTAGAGGGCGGCCATGTTGCTGTGTGCAAAATCACGTCAAAGGACGATTTAGCTAATCCATCCATAAATACACTTATTAGGAAAGTCTTCAATAGGCATATAAAAGCTATGGGGATACGAGATTTGTCATAGTTACTCACTTAGTGTAAGTGAGAGATTGATAGACATGTATGCCCTAAGGAGTAAAATTTTAATATGTTTTTCGAAACATTTTTATCAATAAAGAATTTAATTATTATTTATATACCAAATCTTGTCCTCTCTATGTTTAGATTTGTTAAATGTCTGATAAGCAAACAAAAGTCTGAGACTGTCAGTCTAAACCTTTTAAGAATCAGGCATATGATGGACAGATTATATAGAAGACATGATTCTAAAGGTGACAGTCCAAACATAAGATCTGCAATCGATGGAATAAAGTTGAGCGCTATATTCATCCAAAGATTGTTATATTGTCTATATCCCTAATGGGAGATAGTTTGTTTTGGCTATCGGATGTGGACTCTACGAATAGAAACATTGGTGCATTGTCATAGGTAACGATGCATTGGATCGGGACAAAAAGTGAATTGATTTGGATTAATAATTCTATCTTGGAAAATCAATTCACTTTAAACAATCATATGTGTTATATCTTAGTCTTGAGATGAAAGTTGGCTTGTTGTCTTGACTTATGTTTTTTGATGTATCAAAGGGTGACATCTATATTTTATGTTGGTATGCATGCCGGTACGTTGGAGGCATGACTTTTGATAATGTAGACTTATTATTCATAGATATGGAATCTGTAACTCCTCTTTAGGAGTCGTTGATATTCTCTTATATGCGTTATCCTGTGATTGAAAAACTAGAGTGCTCAACCATTTGGATACATAGGCGTAATCGAATGGTATACTATCTTTGGATGCTAAGTTTTCCAATGGTGAGATAATGAAACGCAAGAGAAAAATAATCAGGAAGGTAAGATAGATTTTATCTTTAAGCTTATGGATAATTCTATAGGATACGACACATCATGATATGTCATAGAGACTTAGCTATTCGGGCTTCGTAATTTTATATAGTTTGAGGGTGTAACTCTAAGTTTTTAGTGGAGTAGCATCAAAGCTGATAATTATGAATTGTATATCTGGGATATTGGGTCACATGGTTATTGGGAACTTGAACTATATAGGTCCATATGATCCTCTTTGCTAGCCCACAAAAATCCTCTAACGATACAATGTGCTTTTCCAATAAATTGGTGACTTAGTCAAATTATTTATGTCTTTTGATTGACTTGTTAAGGATTTAAGCATCTAATCCTATTCCTTATATTTTGGAGGCATGATGAAGTGAGTAGTCAGGAATATTAATATTAAAAGATGGAATTTATTCCTTCTCTAGCAAGAAACAAAAAAATAATTCTATTGGGTATTTATTCAAGTCCCTCAAAAAAGTATTGATTCAGGGCTTGAAAAATAAGAGTGCTCAATTCGTGATTATGCATATAAATTTATTATTTATTAGAAAATCAATGGCACTTAGGGGAGAAAAAGAAATTAGAAAGGTTAACTGATAAGTGCTACAATGAATATAATTTTCTAATTAATTTTCCCTTATTCCTTTGCTTTATTCTTTAGTAATTTATGTTTGTTTTGCTATTTTGTGTCTTGTAGGTATTTCAAGGTAATAAGCTTGGAGAATTTGGCTAAATTTTGGAGTTTTAGATTTTGTGTATTCAGTTTGGAGGACAACTGAGGGCTAAAGTAAGAATTTTAGGAATTTAAATGACCAAATTAGCATGTTCAACAAAAGGAAGGCTCACCCCTACGAGCAAAAACACATGCTTTCGTGCCACAAGATAGTGGCCACATTAAATGGGCGTGCGGCCATGCCAGACCCCAACATAGCATGTGGCCGTGAACAGAACTTGTGCGCCCCTGTGTGCAAAACTCTAGACGGGTAGACTGAAGCTACAATCCATGCGATCCAGAGCAGGAGTTTTAGGCAGCTGTGCATGTCCCTAAGGCTGATCTGAACTATCTTCCATGTGGGAGAAGCTTGCCCCTATGCATCCTTCGATTTTTGCTTCGTTTTTTACTCAATTTAAGCCCAAAGTTCCCCTTTTTAACCCTGCATTACCAAACTTATAAATACCCAACCTTAAAACACCTTTATATCAGTTTTTCCATCAATGTATCAGTTTTTCCTTAGTTATTTTTAGGCTAAGAAGATGAAGAAAAAAAAGGAGAGGCTTTGGTGATGGCTTAGAAAATTTCGTCCACGTGGAGAATTCTTCAACACCAAAACCTATTTTTTTCTTTACTTGTTTCTTTTTAATTATGTTATTTTAGTTTTGTTTTGGTTAAAGGGGATTTCAAAACTTTAGACATAATTATATGATTAATTTATAGAATTATTTTTTTGTTTTCCAATTGAGATTATTTATGTTCATCTATGATTATTGTTCATGATTTTTTTTATTTTGTTTAGGTGGCCAACTAAATAGGACTTGAAAATATTCTATTGCTAAATTAGAATGCATGATCCGTAATTGTCTTGTTATTCTAATCATTAGTAGCGAATTGTGGTCATTTATCATGGTCAAGTTTTAGTATGATTACATGTGGAGCATAACCTAGGTTAAATAATCTGAACTTGTGTAATTGTCGCCTTAATCAACCTATGTTTCTCATCTTAATGCTTCTGTTTGATTAAATCTAGAGAGCTTATTCTAGATTGTTTAATAGGAAGAGGTTTAATAAAGCGTTTGTCTTATTAAATCTACAAACTAAGGAATGATTGGAATAGCAAAGCTCGTTGTTATCTATGGTTGGTAGTCTCAATAGAGAATTGGGAATAATTTAGTGACTAATTTGTATAGTTATTGTTTAGTAGTTGCAAATAATCTTTTAAATGATTTTACTATTATTGTTTTGTGCTTATTTATTTTCTTTTGTTTTATTTAATTTTGTCATTTAGTTAATTAATTTCAAGATCCTCATTTTGTGTTTTATTTTATCATGTATTAGATTTTAGTGTTAATAACTAATTAATTAGACCCAATCCTTTATGAGAATAATCCTTACTAACCACTATACTCGATAACGACTACATTTTAAATAAGGTTAAGTTGGTGCTTCCCCTAAAGCTTACCATTAACAAACTATACTTAGCTCTAATTATGAATAATTTATGAAGCATCGACTTATATGCCACTACAAGAAACTTTGCTTTTAGCAATGATAAAAGTTGTCGCTAAAAGTCCTCAAGTTGTCGCTAATAATTTTTTAGCGATGACTAGGCATTGCTGATAAGTCGTTGCTACAATTTTGTCACTAAAAAATATTTAGCAATGACATTACGGCACATTGTAGCTAATTCTAGGGGCCACTAATTGAATCTTGATGATGTCATCATCAACTTTTAGTGACAACTTTTTGAAAGTTGTTGTCGCTAAAAATTTTTGCATTTTTTGAATTTTTTTAAATTTTGATGACTCTTAGCGATGACAAGTGGTCGCTAAGAGTTTTCTTCATTTGTTTTTAGCATTGACATAGTCTTTTTTAAAAAAAAAATTAGTAAAAATATATTTTATTACAATTAAATAAATAATTTTTTAAAAAATTCAAAATATATTTTATCACAATTAAATAAATAATATTGGTTTTAATTCTATTTTATTTGTTTTCAAAAAAATTTTAGTTTTGTAAAAATTTAGAAATAATTAAAATATAAATGACATGTGAAAAAAATTAATAATATAATACAAAGTGCGATGTACACTTTACAAAATAAAATAAAACATACTACATAGTCAAATAGCAAATAAAATTAAAATAAAAGTAGCATTAGTCTAATAACATACAAAATTTCTAATCATCTAAGTTTACATTTTCTTCCTCTTCATCTTCTTCGTCAGCAAGAAAGACTACAGACGCCGAGGGTGGAAGTATGTTGACAATGATTCTAGGTTTTGTTTGCCTCAGTTGAGTAACTAGTTTGACATTGCTAGTATACAATTGTATAAGCCAGTTTTACAACTCTAGAGGTAATTGTGTTTGACTAGATTGTGAACGAAAAGATGTGGAGGTAGAAGCCGACTCCCTCTAACTCAAGCGAGGTTCCACTTTGGTTCTGTGACCCCTATGTGTCCTCAGCACATTTGCAAGTATGGTGACCATGTTAATGGCAAGGGCTGAATAGGAGGCTGCGACCTACGTTGCCTGCATTTGTCTCTCTTAAATCATTTAACCCTATAATTAAAAGTGAGGAAACAAACATTAATTAACAAATAAAGTGTTTTAAGATAAGATTGTATTTAAAGAGAGGATTATAATTTAGTTACATATGTGGCCTCCGCAGCCTCATTCGCCCAAACCTTATCCTAACAAAAATGTTGAGTATGCCAATTGTCAATCAAGGATTGCGGCTGGCTTGTCTCCAGGTTCATCTATGACATTGAATTGACTTTAGACTTTAATTATTATATTGAGTTTATGAAAATGAGTATCCAACAAAAATGCATAGAGTATCTTACATTCTTGTAGCGATGCTGCCTAAAAGATGCTTGCCCCTGATAGCTTGACCATTTCATTTCTTTACAATTTTTTGCATTTGTTTATGATCGAGCCTATAAAAAGTTACACTTTTACAACACATTTTACTAAATGATACATAATAAAATAAATAATTGATGGAGAAATAAACCTTAAATACATATGTGGAAAACCGCTCACAACATTTCTACTAATCCTCCATACTCTTGATGGTTTTAGGCTTCATGTCTAGCCCATGCTTCTTGTAGTGATTAATTAGGTCGTTCTTCTAATCACAGTAACACTTTTGGGCCTCATGGATGATGTAAGCCCTCATCTCAGATGTAAGCTTGATGTCAAACCTTTCCTGCATTTTTAAAAACAAGTTGCACTACATGTGTAACACCCAGGCATTTTACGTACATTAAAAATACAATAAGTTAAGAATTATGTAAGAAAAAAATACAGTTTAAGGAGAAAATTACCGTATAATAACATGAAAAATTATATAGTATTAGAATAATACAGTACAAGGAAGTACACTGATAAAGTTAGATAGTATAAAAATTACACTACAAAAGTAATGCAGTATAGGAATTAGACTCTTTAAGGATAAATAATACAAAAATTGGACTGTTTAAGTTAAAGTAGCATAGGAATAATACTGTTTGGAGAATACAGATGAATAAAGAATGCTGTAATAGTATAGAGAATATACCGAGAATAGAAGAAAAACACTATCAGTGTAGATTTAGATTGTATAAAGTTACATAATATTGGAATTTCATTATGTAATGGACGAAAATAAGTGTGAGAGGTTATGGGATCTCATGAACTGTATAGAAAAAAATATCGACAGTATACAAAAAATATTGTCAGTATAAACTTAGACTGTGTAAAAAGTTAGTGGGACACCTTGAAAGTCTTGATTGGGCCACCCCACCCACTAATGTGGCCCAATCACATTTGGCCACCCAAAGTAATCTAATTGATTACCAAGGTGATGACTCATCACCTTTTTATAAAAAAAAGAAAAAGAAAAGAAAAAAAAAGGCCAATTTACTTATTATATATGAGACCAAACTTGGCCTCCATGGTGGGGAAAAAAAAGAGAAAACATGAAAAGAAGGAAAGAAAGGAAAGAAGGAAAGATAGAAAAGAAAGAAAGAAAGAAAGGAAGAAAGGAAAAAATGCTTCATATGCCTAAGAGAAACTGTCCCTCTATAGGCCTATCTTTCTCAAGATTTCAATGAAATTCAATCCTCCAAAGCATGCAAAGAAACAAGAGCAAGTATTCTTGAGGAGGTTAAGGGGTTTTAAGGCAAAAATTCCAACCTTTTCCTTTAGGATTTTAATGGTTTTCTTCCAAATTATGGATAAGTTTTTGAGGGACTTTTGCTATGATTTTGTTAAGGAATTTAAGCCAAGGACAAGCACCAAAAAGGAGGATCAAAAGGCTTGGTGAAGTTTAGGTAAAATTCTAATCTTCATGCTTGAAAAACTTTGTGTTTTTTTAATGCATATTATGTGTTTGATAAAATGTTTAGGCCATGGCATGTAATATGGACATTATGGCATGGTTATTTTATGTTATATGTTGATGATGATGATGATGGAGAAGCAAAAGTAAGGGTTTTGATGAAATTTAAAAAGGGACTAAATTGCAAAGAAAAAAGGATTCTCGATAGATTTAGAAATCAGCCAAAAAGTCCCTCTAAATGATAGAATTTCAAGAAAGTTAAAACATAAAAATTGTAGAACACGTCAAAACTGTTAGGACAATAATAACAAATTTTTAAAATTTTGCCTGATTTAGAAGTTATGAATTTTACGAAATTTTGGGCATAAAATTTCATAAAATGAAAACGTTATGAAATGTTTGAAATTTTACCATAGTGCTTTTGTAAGCTTCATTCATTGTGAAAAATTAAACATTTTGGTATAAATTGGTCATTTTTGGTTCTGAGGGTAGAAATGTAAACATTTTTGTATTTCGGGTCAAAACCGTAAAATTGTGTGAAAATTGGGTTTTCACTAGGGAACGTTGGTTTCCTACACTGCTATAGGCAGTAAGCATCATAGATGCTAAGTTTTAAAGGATTTAAAGTTAGGCAAGGAATGAATGAACGAAAAAGAGATTAATGGCAAAATGGTTATTTTATGAAAAGTGGCCAAAACGGACCCAAAACGTCCGATGACAAAAAACGTTCTTTAGTGAGAATTTTTTGTATTATGTAAGTAATGAAATGGTAAAATTAAGTAATGGGTGTAATAAGTTACAAAAATTGACAAAAAACCCGCCAAGGGTAAAATCGTCATTATTATAGAAACAACTAAAACGGAGTCGAATACTCTGAACTACCAAAACGTCCTTGTATGAAACATGTTTTGTAATACATTAAGTAACGTAACCGTCACATAAGATAGGGAATTTAACTAAGAGATGTTCTAGTAAAACAAAGGTAAAGAAGGAGGTGACCCAATGGGTTGTCGAGCTAAGTAGAAAGAATAGTAACCAGGTGGGTTATATAATTAAAAGGAATAGTAACCCCGATAAGTGAAGGAAAGGTAAACCGATGGTTTATAAGGTTAAGTAACAAGAAGGTAAACCGATAGGGTACCAAGTTAAGTTAAGAGGAAACGAATGTTTAATGTTTACGTTTTATTATCAATTTAGTAGATTGATAAAAAGAAAATTAATTAATGAGTCAGCTATCGTATGATCAGGATACTGAAGCCGACTAATGGAAGGAAAAGAAATGGGACAAGAATGGAATAAAGAATGTTAGAGTTAAGTCCAAGTAATTTTCAAACTTCACCTATAGCATGAAGTAAATGATTTTTAAATATTTATGTGTACGTTTATAAATGAGCTTGCAATTATTATGCAAGTTTCGTTTAAAGTATGTTTACATTTATGATACAAAAAGTTTTAAAGATTCAAAGCAAGATTTGCAATGAATTTGTAACTGTATGTTTAAAGTCTATTTGCAAATTGATATGCGTAATGTTTCTAAAAGATCAAGTTATGATTTTTAAAGTATTTAAAGTATGTTTTGCATTTTGATAATGCATAATGTTTTATAGTTTAAGTTATAAGTTTTATAAGGCATTTGTTATGCAATAAGCTACATTTGTCATGCAATAAGTTTTAGAATAAAAGTTATGATTTGTAAAATGTGTTTGCGTTTTATGTTACATTTGTTATGCAATAAGTTGCATTTGTTATGCAATAGATTTTACAGTGTAAGTTATGATTTGTAAGTGTGTTTGCATATGATGGGATTGCATTTGATATGCTCATTAAAGTTAAAAGGAAGGTAACGTAAAGATAAAAAGAAAGTATCGTACCAACCTCTTTGTTATGAGGTAATGAAAGTAAAGTTAAAGTTTGACCTCCTAGATGTGAGGTACATGACCTCGATGTTTGATGGTCTCAAGTCTTCCGCAAGGGAAGCATCATGTTTATAATCTTATGACTAATGATGCTGGTACGAACATTAAAGTAAGATAAAGAAAGTTAAGGAATAAGGATAGAAAGTTAAAGTAAGATAAGGAAAATTAAGGAATGAAGATAGAAAGTTAAAGTAAGAAAAGAATGTTCATAAGATGCTCATAATTGAAGAGCATAATTGAGCATAAATGAAAACATGTATTTTGATTTTACTGGTTTTCCTTGTACAAAACATTTATATGCTATGGAAAATATTTTAAGGAATGTTTTATATTAAGTGTTTATGAAAACATAAAAGATGTTTATGAAGAGCAATCTGAGGATTGTTTTATGTTAAATATTTTATAAAAAATGTTACAGAAATGCTTTATGAAAATGTTTAGGAAATGTTTTATAAAAAATATTATGAAAAATATTTCAAGAGAAAGGTTTCTATAAGAAAAGTTTTTAAAGCATGTTTTAAATGATTTGTGAGTATATGTTTGAACTTACTGAGCAAAAGCTCATAAAAAGTTTCTTCATACTATAGGTAGTTTTATGGGCGGCCAGTAAGACCCGTTAGAAGAGCTGGGTGCTACGGAGGACTGATGCGAAGATTTAGGTATGGATGCCGCCACTGTTTGCTTCCGCTATACAAAAAAAAGGTTTTTCACTATTTAATATAGTGTTCTCAAAGTTTTAAAAAAATCAGAATTTTAAGAAATGTTTTCAAAATTTTTAAGATATATTATACTAAATGTGTTATAAAATTATAACGTGAAGTTTTAAGCTATGATTTAATAAATGTTCCTTGTTAAGTTTTACGAAACGATTTGAAATGGTTTTAAAGGCAAATGTTGAGCGAGGTCTCAACTTAAATAGCGACAAATGTCACAACAGTTTTTAAATACATTTTAAAGAATGTTTAAAGAAAAAAAATTTAATTCAGTATTTTTTTCTTACTAAATAAGTAACATTACTGTTTAAGAACGATGTTTAAGAAAGTAAAGTGACTGCCCGAAAAGGCGAGACGTCATAGGTGGTATCAGAGTGATATCTTGCCTTCTCATCTTGCGTTGTCATATGCCCGCTACGCCATGCTCAAGTAAGTAAGTTAAGTTAAGTAAGAAGAAAAGTTAATATTTAATGATTACGTGCTTATACCGGGTATATAGCCTCTAATGTCGGCACTTCCGGACGAGCAACGAGAAAGCAAAGGTCTATGGATGAATGTAATGTTATATGCTATAATGTCAACATAAGTCAATGACAGTTATCGTCCATAAGCGGTGTCAAGTCAACGAAGGTCAAACATGGTCAATGATGTTCAACAGTTGGCCGATGGCCCACAAATCAAGAAGATGAGCTCGTGACACGTTATGATGTTTATGCACACAATCGTGTCTCTATATGAGCAAATCTCGCTCTGTTAGAAGTCAATTCGGTATGGGCTACATGTATAACGAGAAAAGTATATCAAGATAATGGAATAATGGAGGTTCGAAAGTGGTTTTCAATGCTTTATGGGATAAGAGTGCCTGAGAGCAACCAAGAATTAGATGGCAAAATATGCAATTTTTTCGAGTGTAAGCATTCCGCAGCTGAATTGAGACATGCTAATGAGCTCGTAACTGCTCAGATGGGAATCACAATCAAGACAATGATGCCAAATCTGTCGGTAAAAACCTCACAGAGTGAAGGATGGAAGCTAGAGACCTATACGTTATGAGGAAAATTACAGGAAAATGTAATTTTAGAATGGATATAGGACCAAAAAATTATGGATTTATGGTCAGATGACCTTAATCTTTTAATAGATATGATGCAATTTGAATGGAAATGAACCCTATTTTTGAAAATAGCATTCATTTGTAAAATGCTAAACCATTAAATAAACAAAAACTGTGCTCAAATGTTGGAAAATCAGAGTTACGCACCTGAAGTATAGTGTACAATTTAAAGGAATACGTCAGTAACATGATGAAAATTGTTGAAGTTCCAAGATAGAGGCTTAGTTTTAGTAAGAAAGTAATGATACAAGAAAGCATGTAAAGAATAGAAAGGGTGATGAGGAAAATAAGCTACCCATGAAGGTTTTAATTTTCGAGGACGAAAATTGTTAAGAAGGGTTGATTGTAACACCCGGGCATGTTACGTACATTAAAAATACAATAAGTTTAGGATTATGTAAGACAAAAATACAGTTTAAGGAGAAAATTACTGTATAATAACATGAAAAATTATACAATATTAGAATAATACAGTATAAAGAAGTACACTGATAAAGTTAGATAGTATGAAAATTACACTACAAAAGTAATACAGTGTAGGAATTGGACTCTTTAAGGATAAGCAGTACAAAAATTGGATTGTTTAAGTTGAAGTACTATAGGAATAATACTATTTGGAGAATACAGATGAATAAGAAATGATGTAACAATATAGAGAATGTACCGACAGTATAAGAAAAATACTGTCAGTATAAATTTAGATTGTATAAAGTTAGATAATATTAGAATTTCATTATGTAATGGATGAAAATAAGTTTAAGAGGTTATTGGACCTCATGAACTGTATAGAAAAAAATACCAACAGTATAGGAAAAATACTGTCAGTGTAAACTTGGACTGTGTAAAAAGTTAGTAGGACACCTTGAAACTTTTGATTGAGCAACCCCACCCACTAATGTGGCCCAATCATATTTGGCCACCCAAAGCAATCTAATTGATTACCAAGGTGATGACTCATCACCTTTTTATAAAAAAAAAGAGAAAAAGAAAAGAAAAGAAAAAGGCCAATTTACTTATTATATATGAGACGAAACTTGGTCTCCACGGTGGGAAAAAAGAAGAGAAAACATGAAAGAAAGGAAAGAAAGGAAAGAAAGGAAAGAAAGAAAGAAAGGAAGGAAGAAAGGAAAAAATGCTTCATATGCCTAAGAGAAACCGTCCCTCTATATGCCTCTCTTTCTCAAGATTTCAATGAAATTAAAGCCTCTAAAGCATGCAAAGAAACAAGAGCTAGTGTTCTTGAGGAGGTTAAGGGGTTTTAAGGTAAAAATTCCAACCTTTTCCTTTAAGATTTTAATGGCTTACTTCCAAATTGTGGATGAGTTTTCGAGGGACTTTTGCTATGATTATGTTAAGGAATTTAAGCCAGGGACAAGCACCAAAGAGGAGGATCAAAAGGCTTGGTGAAGTTTAGGTGAAATTCTAAACTTCATGCTTGAAAAAGTTTGTGTTTTTTAATGCATATTATGTGTTTGATAAAATGTTTAAGCCATGGCATGTAATATGGACATTATCACATGGTTATTTTATGTTATATGTTGATGATGATGATGATGGAAAGAAGAAAGTAAGGGTTTTGATGAAATCTAAAAAGGGACTAAATTGCAAAGAAAAAAGGATTCTTGACAAATTTAAAAATCAGCCAAAAAGTCCCTCTAAATGATGGAATTTTAAGAAAGTTAAAACATGAAAGTTGTAGAACGTGTCAAAACTATTAGGACAGTGTTGACGGTTTCTTAAATTCTGCCGGCTTAAAAGTTATAAATTTTACGAAATTTTGGGCACAAAATTTTGTAAAATGAAAACGTTGTGAAATGTTTGGAATTTTACCATAGTGCTTTTGTAAGTTTTATTCATTGTGAAAAACTAAAAATTGTGGAATAAATTGGTCGTTTTTGGTTTCGAGGGCAGAAATGTAAATATTTTTGTATTTTGGGTCAAAATTATAAAATTGTGTGAAAATTAAGTTTTCACTAGGAAACGTTAGTTTTCTATACTACTGTAGGCAGTAAGTATCATAGATGCTAAGTTTTAAAGGATTTAAAGTTAGGCAAGGAATAAATGAAATAAAAAGAGATTAAGAGCAAAATTGTCATTTTATGAAAAAAGGCCAAAACGGACCTGAAACATCAGATGTCAAAAAATGTTCTCTAGTGGGAATTTTTCGTATTATATAAGTAATGAAATGGTAAAATTAAGTAATGGGTGTAATAAGTTACGAAAATTGACGAAAAACCCACCAAAGGTAAAATCGTCATTATTAAGGAAACGACTAGAACGGAGTCGAATACTCTGAACTAGCAAAACGTCCTTGGACAAAAAATGTTCCATAATATGTTAAGTAACGTAACCGTCACATGAGAGAGGGAATTTAACTAAGGGATGCTCTAGTAAAACAAAGGTAAAGAAGGAGGTGACTCGATGGGTTGTCGAGCTAAGCAGAAAGAATGGTAACCCAGTGGGTTATAAAATTAAAAGGAATTGTAACCTCGGTGAGTTACAAAGCTAAATGAAAGAAAGGTAAACCGATAGTTTATAAGGTTAAGTAAAGAGAAGGATAAACCGATAGGGTACCAAGTTAAGTTAACAGGAAACAAATGTTTAATGTTTATGTTTTATTATCAATCGAGTAGATTGATAAAAAGAAAGTTAATTAATGAGTCGGCTGTCGTATGATCAGAACATCAAAGCTGACTAATAGAAGGAAAAGGAATGAAACAATAACGAAATAAAGAACATTAGAGTTAAGTCCAAGTAAGTTTTAAACTTCACCTACAGCATGAAGTAAATGATTTTTAAATATTTATGTGTACGTTCATAAATGAGTTCGCAATTATTATGCAAGTTTCATTTAAAGTATGTTTACATTTATTATGCAAAAAGTTTTAAAGATTCAAAGCAAGATTTGAAATGAATTTGCAACTGTATGTTTAAAGTCTATTTGCATATTGATTTGCATAATGTTTCTAAAAGATCAAGTTATGATTTTCAAAGTATTTAAAGTATGTTTTACATTTTGATAAAGCATAATGCTTTATAGTTTAAGTTATAAGTTTTGTGAGGCATTTGTTATGCAATAAGCTGCATTTGTCATGCGATAAGTTTCAGAATAAAAGTTATGATTTGTAAAATATGTTTGCGTTTTATGTTGAATTTGTTATGCAATAAGTTGCATTTGTTATGCAATAGATTTTACAATGTAAGCTATGATTTGCAAGTGTGTTTGCATATGATGTGATTGCATTTGATATGCTCACTGAAGTTAAAAAGAAGGTAACATAAAGATAAAAAGAAAGTATCATACCAGCCTCTTTGTTGTGAGATAATGAAAGTAAAGTTAAAGTTTGACCTCCTAGATGTGTGGTACATAACCTCGATATTCGATGGTCTTAAGTCTTCCGCAAGGGAAGCATTATGTTTATGACTCATGATTAATAATGTTGGTACAGACACTAAAGTAAGATAAAGAAAGTTAAGGAATAAACATAGCAATTAAAGTAAGATAAGGAAAGTTAAGGAACGAAGATAGAAAGTTAAAGTAAGAAAAGAATGTTCATAAGATGCTCAAAATTGAAGTGCATAATTGAGCATAAATGAAAACATGTATTTTGATTTTACTAGTTTTCCTTGTTATGAAACATTTATATGCTATGGAAAACATTCTGAGGAATATTTTATATTAAGTGTTTATGAAAACATAAATGATGTTTATGAAGAGTAATCTGAGGATTGTTTTATGTTACATATTTTATAAAAAACATTATAGAAATGCTTTATGAAAACGTTTTAGAAATGTTTTATTAAAAACGTAATGAAAAATATTTCAAGAGAAAGGTTTCTATGAGAAAAGTTTTTAAAGCATGTTTTAAATGATTTGTGAGCATATGTTTGAACTTACTGAGGGAAAGCTCATACAAAGTTTCTTCATGTTGCAGGTAGTTTTATAGGCGATGAGTAGGACCCGTTAGAAGAGTTGGGTGCTGGGAGGACAGATGCAAAGATTTGGGTATGGATACCACCACTGTTTGCTTCCACTGCACAAAGAAAAGGTTTTCCACTATTTAATATAGTGTTTTCTAGGTTTTAAGAAAATCAAAATTTTAAGAAATGTTTTCAAAAGTTTTTAGATACATTGTACTAAATGTATTATAAAATTATAAAGTGAAGTTTTAAGCTATGATTTAACAAATGTTCCTTGTTAAGTTTTAAGGAACAATTTGAAATGGTTTTAAAGGCAAATATTGAGCAAGGTCTCAACTTGAATAGCGACAAAGGTACTAACAGTTTTTAAGTACGTTTTAAAGAATGTTTAAAGAAAAAAATTTTAATTCAGTATTTTTTTTCTTATTAAGTAAGTAAGATTACTGTTTAAGAACGATGTTTAAGAAAGTAAAGTGACTGCCCAAAAAGGCGGGGCGTCACAACATGTTCCATGAAAGCATAAGAAAATTGAATTGATGAACAAGCTACTACCGTAATTCGACTAGGGATCTTGTTTCTATCCTCTAACAAGATAGACCTCCAAGTGTTATAGTGAGCGGCCACATAATCCCCTATGTGCACCACAATGGCGCTATCAAACCATGCATCGAATTACCCGATGGCCTCCATTATGTGCTCTGTATGATCAAACTGTACGAGGCATTTTCCATGCATCGTCACCCATTTGGCAATATTTATTGCCCTGGACTATTCCCAAGCCCTATGGCTCGAGGAAGTTGTAACTGTACATTTAAGGTTAATGAATTATAAAAAAACATTAAGATTGTGAAAAAAATACGTTAATATTAACAATTTATACTTGACTGACATTGGGACGGTTGTGTCATCCCATGTCCTGGTAGGGGCTCAGCTCCCCCAGTAGATCCAACGTAGGTGGCAACCTGGGCAAACATGCTACACGTCAATATTAAAAAATAAGATCAATTTATGCATTATATTATGAAACAACTGTTACTACAAGTTTCAAAGTATATTAGATAAATATAGTATAAAAAGACTTAACCATCATCATTGCTAGTGTAAGCAGGGTGGTCGTAAGAAACTTGTTCATCTTCTTCCTCAGCTTCACGCTTAGATAGCTTGTCATTGACACACTCCTTAAATGTGTCATCGACCTCTAACGTGTCATCGATCTCTACTGTGTCATCATTGACAATGAAATCCATGTCATCCCTTTGGGACTACACAAAGAGAGCATCGACACCTTCAACAACCTAAGAGGCAACATCAGGTCGACTAAAGATCATGGTGTCTAACTCAAGTTGCTTATCCTCCAGGTTAAAGTTGTAAGAGTTTTGCCTTGCAACACTCAAACTTCATTTTCAACATCATTAGGTATATCTTAAATATGTTGATGCCTAAAGTGTCCAACAACTTTCTAACTTGGACTGTTGAATAAGTCATCAATGTAAACAACTTGTTATGCCTTCGATGCAAGTGTGAAGGAATTATCTTCACACCATTGAGCATTCACAAAAAATTTTCATCTTAGTTTTGTACACTTGTGTCCTCCTTCGTAACAGATTGGTATCGAACCACTTCCACCTAAATAACACAATTGAACAATCATGTATGTACGAAAGTTCAATTATTTCCTCTAATTGTCCATAAAAGTTTCAATCTTCAATTTCAGGCATGCATACACCGTTGTTTTGTATCTTACGTCTAACACAAGAAATTTGACTCCATTTACCACACAACCTAAATGTGATAATTCCAAAATTTTTGATCCCGATGTTAAAGCAAACAACTTATCGAGGGCCTCCAACAAGTTAATTTGATAGAGATCATAAATCTGTAACCATTTACATGACAAATCTTAATAATATTAAAATTATTAAAGTTAAATATGCATACTCAGGTAATTAGTTCATTTACCTTATTGTAAAACCACTGGGAGAACTCTTATTCTTGGACTTTATTTAGGTTTTGATGTCTAGTGGCTTGTAGTTGCCTCATGTACTCACTACACAATTATATAGTTTAAGAAGTGAAATTATTGATCAAGCAAGATGTGAAATTTCTTGTAGAGAAATGGGTTAAGTGAATGGAACATACTTGATGTGTTTTTCAACTTCTAAGTTGTTGTTTAATATATACCACTCTGCTTTGTTTCTTGTGGCTGCATTGAATGTTGTAATTGTTACCTTCCCAATTGGATGACATTGGAATTGGAAAACAAATAGCTATCACTTTTTATACGATTCATTTGGTGCCTAGTTTCTTTCTAGTTGATTAAACCTTTTTTGAATGCCACTGAAATACACGACACAAAAATTCAAAGCTTCATTCACAACATATCCTTCAGCAATAGAACCCTCAGGTCGTGCGCCATTTTTATTGAACTGCTTAAGTGTCCCAATATACCGCTTGAACTAATACATCCATCTCATATGAATAGGATCCCCAAGCATGGCTTCTTTAAGAAGATGCAGTATCAAGTAAACCATGATATCAAAAAAAGCAAGCGAAAAGATAATCTCCAACTTGCACAATATCATCACAATACTTTCTTAGGCCTTCTCCAAATTTGTGGGGTTAAATATCCTAGCACACATGGCTTGGAAGAAATTAGATAATTCAGTAATCGTTTCTATAATTTCCTTTTTCAAAAAAAGACGAAACCTTGTTGACAACAACTGTTGCATCATCACATGACAATCATAAGATTTAAGACCAATTAACTTACTACTTAAGTCTACAACATTTTTTCTCAAATTGGAGGCAAACTTGTCTAGAAACAACTAATTAATGAAATCATAAATTTTTTTTTCTAACAATGGACTCCAAAGGGTAGATTGCATGTAGTTTCAACCATCGCTCACCATCCTTGTACAAATGTAACTCATGTCTTACACCCATGTCTGCTAGATCTTTTTGTGCTTTGTCTATATCTTTTGTCTTTCTTTCTATGTTCAAAAAGGTCCTTACCAAACTATCACATACATTCTTCTCGATGTGCACAACATCCAAATTGCATTGTAACAACATTGATGACCAGTACGGTAGCTCCCAAAATATACTAACCTTCGACCAGTTCAACCTATTTGAATTGCGCTTCCTTTAGATACCTCTATAGTTTATGTGTTCACCTGATAACCTAACATAAACATGTCTCAATTAGTGCAAAATTTCTTCTATCAACTGGGCATGTTGCATATTGTATTTCAACTTTTTTGTTGAACTTTTTGCACCTTCTTATTTTATGACCATTTGAAAGCTGCTTTCGATGACCAACGAAACAAACCTTACTCGTGCATCGTCTGGATGGGGTTTCATCCTTGCCTTTTGGACACACTTTGTAACCTTGACCAATCCAACAAGATATACTACTAGCAGGGAAGTTATTAACAGTCCATAGTAAGGCCGTTCGCAATTTGAAGGAAGAATTAGAATTAGCAGTGTTGCAAACAACGATTTCATTATACGACAATTCTTTCAACTCATCTACGAGTAATCTCAAGAAGATATCCATATCATTTCCAAGGGACTAAGGACTAGGAATCAATAGAGTTAACATCAAGTATGAGTTCTTCATACACAACCATGGAGGTAGATTATAAACAGTCAAAACCACAGGCCACATATTGTACAGTGTATTCATATTTTCAAACGATGTGAATCCGTCAGTAGCTAACCCCAATCTAACATTTTGAGGTTTAGTCACAAAATCTAGGTACTTTATATCAAAATCCTTCCAAGCCTTTCCGTCAATATAATGTTGCATCACCCCTTTGTCTCTTAATCAACCTCTAAAGTGCCATGGCATGTCATTTGTAGTATGACATGAACCATACAATCACTCCAAACTATTCTTCAGAGGGAAGTACCTTAGAAACTTTTGTGGCATTTTCTTCCCCTTCGTGTTTTCATCCACCCATCAACTTTCGTTATATGCTGGACATGCTCCCAAATCTGCATCTTCCTTCCAAAATAACATGCAATCATACTTGGAAACATGACATGACTGATACCCTAACCCATGTTTCTTAAACATTTTTTTTGGCCTCATAATGCGAAACCAAGAAGTTGAAGACCTGGAAGATTATCTATCCACAACTTCTGCATCTGATCAAATGACTTGTTCCTCCAATTGTCCTTAACTTTCAAATACATTAATTTAGCTAAGAAGTTTAAAGCCAAAGTCTTTGAAACACCAGGGTACACCTCCATCTCCATCTCTTTAAGAAGATCCTTGTATTGTTTATGTAGGCCTTCATCAGTTGTATGCATCTCCTCTAAACCACCAACTTCCTTATGGCTAGTGGCATCTTGGTAAATATTGAACATCTCATTTGATGGTTAAGACACATCATTAATGGTGCTTGTAGTGGTTTTCTCCACTTCTTCATGATGCATGCACTTGGTATACAATGTGTTAAATCCTTTACTCGATATGTGCACTCTGACAGTTTCCATAGGTTACAATAGAAAATTCAAGCAACATGCACGAGGACATCTTACAAGACCACTATCATTGACATAATTTTTGGTAATTTTAATGAATGCTATTAAACCCTCCCAATATGTAGGCAGTAGACGGTTCTTTAAACGTATCCAACTCTTGTCAATCTACATCTTTATGTACATAATCCACTAAAAAAATGTACAAACATATGATGCAGATGCATTCATGCAAAACTATTATCCCCTTCACTCCTCATCCTACAAGTTAAAGGCTCTATCCTATTTAGGATTGTAACTTACGCATTTGTTACTCGTTCGACAACACCCGTTTCTTGTAAAAATTTCAGCAGCACCTCCTCTTAGTTCTCCTAAGTGTGCTATCGAAGGTCACATACCTGAAGAACGAGAGAAGACAACCAAAAAATCTACCAAAGGAATGAATGGAAAAAAGCAACAAACATGTAAAATTACAATCCTAAACTGTCCAAACAAGACAATTCAAGAATTGTTGAGCCACTCATTGATTCTCAAATGGGACTAAGGTTATCTTAACAATGAAATGCAATATATGATATACAACAAATTTGCACACACATACGATTCTTAATGACTGCATATTATAACCTTAATAACATGCTTACATTCTTGAATATCAATACAAATTACACTACTGCATTGGCTCTTTCTTTTGTGTTGTAGTCAGTTTTATGCAATTATTTATATTTGTTATCTATTAATTTTTATTACTTAAATATTAAACAATAATATTTTTAATATTCTTGATTATTACTTGATAATTTAATGGAAAATTTATTTTTTATAAAATAAATTTGTAATTATAAAACAATCACATAATATTAAATTATTTTTATTTTTATTTATATACTCACTAAAATACTAATTATTAATTTCTAATTACTAATATTTTTGTCTTTAAATAAATTAATAATTATTAATGAGTTAACTAATCAATTACTACTAAATTTTACTTAATGTGTCAACATCATAACTAAGATTATTAATTACTTAATTTTGATTGTTAAGATTACTTATGATTATTATTACTAATAAATTATAACTTAATTTGTTAAGATTACTAAATTTTGATAATTAAGCATTTTAATTACTTAATTTTGATTATTAAAAAATTATTAATCAATAAAGATTGTTATTACTTAATTAATTAAGATTTTTAGTTACTTAATTTTGATTATTGAGATTACTAATTAATTAATATTATTAATCTTAAGATTTTTAACTATTAAAATGTTAATTAATATTAACATAAATAAATTAAACCAAATAAAAAAATAACAAAATCACAAAAATTCATAACCAAAATTAACAAAATTATAAAACTAAAAAATCACATTATGCAAATTACATAACCAAATTCACATCACATGATCACATATTATACAAAATCATATATTACATAGCACAAATTCATAAAATCTCATAATCTTAATCATAAAATCACAAATCACGTTCTCAATTACACATATTAACACAATTTTACATGATAACAAAATCAAATAGCACATAATCAAATGCTAAACTTTTTTTTAGAAAATAACAAAATATCAATTAACACATAATCAAATATCAAATACCAAATTACACAATTACATAATTTCACAATTATTAACACAATTTCACAAAGTAAAAAACTTACACTTACATATAATAAAAAATAGGGGGTGTGTAGAACAAAGTAGAAGTGGGACGGCGACAGGAAAAGCGACGCTAACAACGAGCGAGATGAAAGGGAGGGAAAGAGAGGGCACAAAGAGTGGGGTGGGGTTACGAGGGAAAGAGATAGGGCCAAGAGTGAGGGGAAGAGAAAGAGATGGCAGAATTAAGAGAAGGCATAAATGGCAATGGCGGACCAGGGCGGCGTTGGGAAAGGTTGGGCGCGAGGGTAACGATGACCAGATGAGGAAAAAGGAGGAAGGAGAGAAAGAGGGGCAGTGGTTGGGGGAAGAAAAAAGGAAGGAAAAAGAGATAAGTGGGGTGGTGGCAGCAGGGCGATGGTTGGAGGACAACCTCCACAAGGTGAGGACAATGGTTGGAGGCAGGGAGGTAGAGAAAGAACATGGGATTGAAGAGAGAGAGTGAGAAAGAGAAAGATTTGTGAGAAAGTAAGGAAGAAGATCAGTTTCAAGGAGCATATAATCGACAATTTGTGTGGTCACTAAAATCAAAAGGTCCTCATTATAAACAGGTCCAACAACATTGTTTAGATAACCTTACAAAATACATTAATAGCGACAAGACAACTTTTAGTGACAAAACTTGTCGTCACTAAAAGTCCCAAAAATATCTACCATCCGCCCTTTTACCACTTAAAAATTTAACGAAAATTAAGTTTTGACTTTTAGCGACGACTTTTTGTCACAAAAGTCTTCATGGACAATAGCTGGCAACAACTACTATCACATTCAAGTGCAAGATTCTAGCGTGAACATTTGGTGCTTCGTGCCAAACTGTTGTTGTCACTAAAGCCTGCAAGTAAAATGCACCATATTTTCATTGACCTTTTAGTCTATCATTAAAGTCGTTCTCAAGCCTTCCTTTCTTGTACTGTGTAATGACTATATCAAATGGACGGCTCTAAGAAATAAGTAATTATATATCTATAATTTCAATATTGCAATTCCACGTATTTAGTGGAGTTACATCGGAATTAATAAAAGAGTAATGTATTAATTAAATAGTTTAATTAATATATTGTTTTTATTAGAGCTAAAAATTATAGGGTCCATTAATCTTCTCGCCATCCTTGCAAACACTGTTTGGATGAGTGGAATTATTAATAAATAATCAATTTAGAATTATAGAATTCTAAATTAAATATCACTCAAAATAAATTAATTATGAATTAATTCATATTTATTAAATAATAAGATTATTTAATAAATAATTTATAATTATTAAATAATAAGATTATTCAAATTTATTAAATAATAAGATTATCTAATAAATAATTTATAATTATTAAATAATAAGAATTTTTAGTAATAAAATAATTAATTTTGGAGGACACACAATAGGTGGGCCTCCTGTAGTATAAAGGAAAAGTTCTTTGTGCACTTCAAAGCTTCTTTACTAAGTTTCTATATTTCGAATTTCTAATTTTGAATGAATGTGATTTAATTCAAATATGGAAAGTTAAATGTAGAAACAAATAAGATTAGATAACAAGCTATATTCCTTCCTGCACAGTTATATAACAAGCACCACATGCTCAAAGAATCTCTCTATATGTGGCGCCAATAGTAGTATATGGAATGGAATTATTGTCCTTTTTATTTTAATTAAATATTTGATATTAAATTAATATAGAGGAAACTTCCAAAATTATTTCTCTCTCATCCTCTATAAATAAGGATCTCCACTATTCATTTGAAACACTCGTGAGTCTTGAAGAGACTTAGAGTATGCTGTTGAAATCTCCTCCTTATAGGTTTGTAAGAGAGAGAAAGAGAGTGAAGAAGTGTTCTTCATCCTAAGACCCATTTTGCTCATGTGTTAGGATTAATAGGTGACCAAAGTGAAAAGATTGATCTCATAGAAACCTTAATTGTTTTGATGCCCACCTGTTCTTGCATTTGGTGTTGAGGACTAGGTGTGGAATTTGGTGGTTTCATTAATAGAGAACGTCTTTGTGCCACGAGTTTACCGATTATCTCTCTTCAACTAGGTAAGCAAAGTTTTATATATTCTAATTTAATAGTTACATTAATATAATCTATAGCGTGTTTCTAAAAAAGTTTTAAGAAAATTTTTGTTGTATACATTCTATACCATAACCATGTTTATGCTATTTTTGTAAAAACATTTTTCAACTTCCTTTAATTGGCATCAGAGAAGGCAATAGAATATATTAATTTAAGTGTTGATTTTAATATAATCAATTTTTTAATAAATATATATGTTCTATACTACGTATGTGTATGATGGGTAAGCACTTTGCCTTAATATGTATGTTTATTTTGATTTATTCATGTGAAGAATGATGAATGTATGGACGGTGGACAATATGACCCACTGGCCTCTGCTATTAGAATAACATCAAAAGGTGCAGATAGCCCCTCTAGATGACATTAATTGAGTCCTTCCTATGGAGGGTGTCTATTTAGATCGATACAAGGTTGTTCTTCCTAGCGATAGAAATTCAAGATGCATCCTAATTAAACCTACCCTACAGCGACACTTTAGAGTTAAGTTTATGGAATCCAAAACAATAGGTTACACTCATAAAGATGTAATCAAATGTTAATTGCATTTTTCACCAAAATAACAGTAGTTAAAAATATTGAAAATTTAGATTAAATTGCAAATAATCTAACTTACCCAATGGCAGTGCATTATTTGTAGTAAATTAAATTATCATTGGCAATAATTAGTATGTACGTTTTATGTATTTTTCATGTGCATCTATGCATCATATTTACTATGCCAAAAGAATATGTTAATTTGCATATGATATTTATTCATGCAAATTGATTGTTTATTTATTTATTTTCTAGTAATATGTCTAATTCTATTGTTAACCTACTCACACTTAAATAACATTTGGCAAGAACTATGTCAAGTGGAAAAGTAACATGAACCTAATGCTCATAAATGACAACTACAAGTTCATCCTCCTAGAGGAGTATCCTCTAGTCCTAGAATGCATTGCAAGAGTAGCAGAGCAGGAAGCCTGTGCTCGTTGTCAAAAGGCCAATCAAAAAGATAAGTGCTATCTCTTGGTTGGAATGTCTGAAGTGCTTTGTAACAAGAATAAGGAGATAGAGACTGATAATGAGAAAATACAGTCATTAGATGGCATGTTTGTCCAACCAAATAAGAAGGCTCATCTTGATGCTATGAAGTTATTCATGAACAACAAGATGAGTTAGGCACTCCCGTTTGCGTTCATGTGTCTCAATATTATCAACCATCACTATGAGATTAAGCTTAATGGAGCAATCATAGATGAGAGAATGTTGGTGAAAATGATCTTAGAGAGTCTAAGTCCCACCTTTCAGTAGTTCAAGACTAACTACATCATAAACAACATACATAGAGGCTCACTCAATTGTTAAATAAGCTCTGAAAATATGAATCTATTTGAGGTGTAAAAGGTGGTGAGGCAAATATTGTTGAAGCCAGTTCTTTCAAGAGTAGCAAGAGGAAGAACAAGAATGTTGGAAAGCCCAAGTCCAAGAAGAATAAGAAGAAGCCCAAGAATGTTGATAAGGATGAAGAGACCAACTCTGACACAAAGGCCAAGGGAAGTGTTTCCATTGCTATCAGCCAAGCCATTGAAAGAGAAACTACAAGAAGTATCTCGAGGAGCTGAAGAGGAAGAAACACCAAGGTAAATGAAAGTTACTAGTTTTAGAAATATGTATTGTAGAGAATGAGTTCTCAACCTAGATAGTTGACTCGGAAGCAACTAATTATGTTTGTTCTTTTTTGCAGAGTCTTAGTTCTACACGCAAACATGCTGATTGGGAATACACAATGGTCATGGGAAATGGAGCAAGGGTTTCGGTTAAAGTAGTAGGAGAAGTTAGACTTCTATTTAAGAAAAATTATTGAGTTTTGAACAACATTTCTTTATTGCTGGATTTAGAAGAAATTTGATTTTTGTTTCTAGATTGAATGGACAATTATTTAAAATTTGTTTTGATAATGAAAATTTTCAAAGAATGGTTTAAATATATGCTCTGTAAAACTAAATGATGGCTTATATTTTCTTAAACCTAGTCCTCAACTACTACTTAACACTGAAATGTTCAAAGTCATCAAACCTAAGAATAATGGCAAAAGATTTCTTAGGATAATGACACATATCTATTGCATCTTAAACTTGTACATATTAACCTAAACATGATTGAAAAACTGGTTAGGGATGGTCCTTTGAAGGAATTAAGGGTTAGTGAACCCCTAGTTTGTGAATCATGTTTAGAAGGAAAAATAACCAAGCAATCTTTCTGAGCTAAAGGTATAAGAGCCAAAGAACCTCTTAAGTTGAAACATATTGATGTATGCAGGCCTTTAAAGGCAAGAGGTGGGTATGAATATGTCATCATATTGATTGACGATTATTCTAGATAGGGTTATGCTTTCCTAATGCAAAAGAAATCTATGACTTTTGGAAAGTTAAAGGAATTCCAAGCAAAACTTGAAAAGTAACTAGGAAAGCACATAAATGTATTTTGACCAAATCGAAGTGGTGAGTATCTAGATACAGAATTCACAAACCATTTGATGGAAAGCGGAATAGTTTTGTAACTCACCACACTTGGAACACCGCAACAAAATGGTGTTGCCAAAAGGAGATATCAATGCTGCTTGACATGGTAAGATCAATGCCGAGTTATTCTTTTTTGCCTACATTCTTCTAGGGATACGCTTTAAGAACTGCAGTTTATATTCTAAAGTTGGTTACCTCTTAGTTTATATTTGAGTTGTTTCTAGAGTTGTGTAATGGCCAAAAACCTAATTTGAGGCACATCCCAATATGGGGATGTCCAACAAAAGTGCTAAAACCTAAGACCAGAAAGTTGGAAGCTTGTTCTAAAGTCTACTTTTTTGTGGGTTGTCCTTAAAGTACAAGAGAAGGATTGTTATCCTCAAGACAGAAGGTGTTTGTGTCGACAAATGCCACTTTTCTTTAGCATGATTATATAAACAACTTCAAACCAAAGAGCAAAGTAGTTGTAGAAAAGTTTCTTGCCAATCAAATTAACCCACAGCCAACAAGAGTTGTCAATAAGCCGATAAAATTTATTGACAGGAAAACTAAAAAGGCCACAACTTCTAATCAGACATTTCTGATGTTTCGACATAGTGGGAGGGAAATTAGATTACCTGCTTGCTATTGTGGAGAAACACAACTAGTCACTAAGAGCAACGTTGAGGAAGATCCTTGGACTTATAAGTCAATAATGAAAGATTCTGACAAAAAGATATGGCTAGGAACCATAAAACTCGAGATGGAATCCATGTATTCATACTTAGTCTCAGAGCTTGTTGATCATCCTGATGGGGTAAAACTCATTAGGTAAAAATTGTTCTAGAAGAAAAAGAGAGGAGTGGCTGGGCAAGTGGAGACTTTCAAGGCAAAGGTGGTAGCTAAAGGTCATACCCAGAAGGAGGGACTTGACCATGGAGAGACTTTCTCCCCAATTGCTGTGCTTAAGTCCATTTGGATACTCCTATCCATTGTTGTGTATTTTGATTATGAGATTTGGCAGTTTTATGTCAAGATGGGGTTTTGAATGACTATCTTGAGGAACATATCTATATGGTGCAACTAGAGGCTTTCATAGCTAAAGGCCAAGAGCACAAATTTTGGAAGCTGTAGAAACCCATTATGGACTAAAGCAGGCTTTTAGATCATGGAACATTAGGTTTAATGAGGCTATTAGGTCTTATGGTTTTAAACAAAACCTAGATGAACCATGTGTCTACAAGTACATAAGAGAAAAGAACGTGGTCTTCTTAGTACTTTACATTGATGACATCCTATGCATTGGGAATGACAAGAAAATAATGTCACAAGTAAATGAGTGGCTAGCCAGCCAATTTTGAGTGAAATTTTTGGAAAGGCAAGCTATGTTCTTGGGATCCATCGTATCTGGAATCATAAGAAAAGGTTATTAGCATTGTCTCAAGCTATGTACATAGACAAGGTGCTTGTCAAGTATGGTATTCATCTCTCTAAAAGAGAGAATTTTCCCTCTAGTCATGGTATTCATGTCTCTAAAAAGCAATGTCAAAAATACTCCTCAAGAGGAAGAGGATATGAGACGTTTACTTTATACATCAACAGTCGAAAGCCTATAACTATATGCTATGTAGTGTACTAGGCCAGGCATCGCTATGCAGTAGGAATAGTTAGTAGATTCCAGTCAAATCTAGGATTTGATTACTAAACGGCTATAAAATGCATTTTCAAGTATCTTCAAAGTTTCATGCTTCTGTATTCCAGTGGAGATCTATCTCTTAACAGACATAAAGATTCTGATTTTGAATCAGATCGAGATGATCAAAAGTTGATCTCAAGTTCCGTGTTTGCTCTTGGTGATAGAGCAATTGTCTGTAGGAGTGTGAAGTAAAAGTATGTTTCCAACTTGACAATAAAGGCTAAATATATGGCTGCTTGTGAAGCGTCATTAGAAGCAGTGTAGCTCCATAAATTCTAGACTAATCTAGAAGTTATTCCATATATAAATAAGCCAATTAAACTATATTGTGACAATAGTAGTACAATCGCAAATATCAAAAACCAAGAAACCATAAGAGCACAAAGTATATAGAGAGAAGGTATCATATAGTTTAGGATATAGTCGACAAAGGTGACATGACCATGTTGAAGATCGCATCGGAAGACAACCTAGCAGATCCGTTCACAAAAACCTTGCCAATCAAAGTTTATGAGAAGCATCTGGAGGGTTTTGGATTAAGAGACACATCTCATCTACTCTAGGGCAAGTGGGAGATTATTAGGATAGATGCCCTCAAAGGATATGATGTTTTGTAAAAGCCATATTTATAAATAAATAAATAAATAAAGTAAATTTTTTTCATTTTATTTGTGTGTATGTATTTTGAATACTTTATGATAATCACTAAAATTTTGTAATTATAAATGTTAAATAAAAGTGTTACATGTAATAGGATAGTATTTAAGGAATGATAATTAAAATAGTCAATAACATATAATTAGTTATTCAATTAAATTATGGAATCTTTCGTTGAGCGTTACTAGTGCATGTCATTTCATTAAGAATGAAACAGTCTTATCCAAATTGTTAATGTAGTGAGTTATTAAATAAGTGCATTGTACATAATGAGACTATATAGGACCAGGGCATTATATGATATGAACAGCTGATAATTTTCATTAAATATAGCAAGTTCTAATCACATTGACCAATGGCCATAATCTTGAGTTATTAGCAAACTCTTATATATGGATTTATATCATTTGATTTACTCGGTATAGATTCAAGGATCTAATCCTATTCTTTGTATTTTTTAGGCATAATGAAGTAAATAGCCAGGAATGTGAATATTGTAAGAGGAAATCCATTACTTCTCTAGCAAGAAGCAAATAAATAATTCTCTTAAGTACTAAATCAGAACTTTAATAATAGAGCGTTTGATTCATGATTAAGTTCATAAATTTTTTTTTGTGTGGTACTCAAGGTTTAAAAAATAATTAGAGAGATTAACGGATTTTATCTAGCTCTAATTATAGATTATTTATAGAGGATTGACTTATATATAATAGCTATATCCAATGGATGACCATAAGAAATGAGTAATTATATATCTATAATTTTAAAAGTGCAATTTTAAGTATTTAGGGAAGTAATATTAGAATTATTAACAGAGTAATATATTAATTAAAAAGTTTAATTAATATATTTGTTTATTGGAGCTTGAAATTATGAGTCCATTAGTTCCCGCCATCCTTGCAAACACTACTTAGATAAGTGAAATTATTAGTTTAAATAATTAATTTAGAATTATAGAATTTTAACTTAAATATCACTCAAAAAATAAACTATGAATTAATTTATATTTATTAAAAAATAAGATTATTTAATAAATAATTTTAATTATTTATTAATAAGAATATATATTAGTAAAATAATTAATTTTGGAGGACACACATCAGGTGGGTCCCGCTGTATATGTCGCCTATGGAAAGTCTCCTATACACTTCAAAGCTTGTTTAGGAAGTTTCCATATTTAGAATTTCTAATTTTGAATAAATGTGATCTAATTCAAATATGGAAAGTTAAATGTAGAAACAAATGAGCCTAGATAACAAGTATTCCTTTCTGCATAGTTATGTGATAGGCGCCACATGCTTAGAGAATCTCTCTATGTGTGGTGCCAATAGTAGTATATGGAAAAGAATTGTTGTTCTTTTTATTTTTATTAAATATTTGATATTTAAATTAAAATAGTTTAAACTTCTAAAATTAATTAACTCTTGCATGCTTTATAAATAGTGGTTTCCTCTGTTCATTTGAAACACTTGTGAGTATTGGACAGACTTGAGTGCTCTACCAAAATCTCTTCTTCATAGGCGTATAAGAGAGAGAAAGAGAGTGAAGAAGTGTTCTTCATCTCGAGATCCATTTTGATCATGTGCCGAGATAAATAGGTGACAAAAGTAAGAAGAGTGATCTTATAAAAACCTTAATTCCTTCTATGCCTGCTTGTTCATCCACCCGGTGTCAAGTAGTAGGCGAGGAAGGCAATGATTTCATTAATAGAGAACGCCTTTGTTTCACGAGTTTTCCAATCATCTCTCTTTATTTGATAACCAAACTTTTACATATATTTATTTAAGCACTAAATTATTATAATCTATAGCATGTTTTTACAAAATTTTGAGAAAAAATTTTGTTATATATGTTCCATACCATAACCATGTTTCTGTTGTTTTTGTGAAAAATGTTTTTTGACTTCCTTCAGTTTCTATCAAGACATGCATTTCAATCGAATATTGTGCATGTATATATAATTTGATATATTTATGGAAAAACTTCTCCAAAACAAACTTTATAGATAATTATTAAGATTTATAGTAGTTATGAAGGACTTGTTCAAAAACAAATTACATTTTAAAGATGTAAAAAATATTTAAGTGAGGACATATTCAAAAGTTTCTGCAAGAAATGACTATTTTGATAACACACGCTTTAAATTAAAAGATACAAGATTGTAGAGAAATAAAGTAAGAAAGATACCAATAAAAGCAAGAAAAATCGAACTAAAAAAAAGAACAAACTTGATGGTGATGTTTGATAAATTAGTATTTCAGGGATAATAAACAATATTTAGGTGAGAAAATATTGAAAAAACTCGTTATGCAATAAGGACAATTTAAAAAAAAGTTTTTTGATGATATAAATTTCAAAATGCTGATATAAATTTGATTGTGTAACAAAAAAAGGCAACAAGAAGGGGAAAAAGGAAAGAAAGAGGAAAAAACTAAAATGAAATCCATACATTGAAATTATAATGACCAAGAAAATCCCATAATTAAATAATGTAATTTACAAATTTAAATCAAGAATTTTGCTAGAAATATCATGTATGAATTTTGTGCTTGAAGAATTTACATAAGTAATATAAGAATATCTCAAAAATTCTATAGTAAATTTTATAGTTACTTTTATTAACTATCGTAATTTAAAAAAGTAAATGATAAATTTTACCGCAACAAAGGTGGAGTAAATTTCAATATATAAATAACTCGAGAGATTAATCATGACAATTTCTAAGCACAGGATTAAGTTAGTAGCGTACTAAGAAATACTCTAACGTGAATTAGAACCTTAATTGCCAATTCATTTAAAGTCGGAGCTACACAAGTAGCAGTATCGGTAGAAAATGCTATGTGAACTCGATAGTAACATTGTTAATAACTATGTCATTACTGAGTCTATAAACTGAAGAAGTTAAGTTTGGATTTTTATTAAGTCTAAAATAAATTTCTAGACTCAACGCAGTCAAAATCGATACAGGATTAAACTAATATCAATATCTATTTAAACTGTGACTAGTGTGCCACAATATTTGAAGAATAGGAGGAAAACTAACAGATATAAAAATTTTCTACTTGCTAACTTAGTTATTGCTAACAGTACAAAAATTATCTGCTTAAGATGTAACTTGCAGGAATCAATTTGGGACAAGAATCCCTTAAATTTAGCCTCCACCCATGATGATTGTCCTTTGGGAATTAATAGAACAAATCCCAACTCCACCCTATCTTTGAGATGGCGCCATACTTAGGATAAATTAAGCTTAGTTTAAGCTTCATTAAGCCACTTAAGAGTCTAATTAACCTTGGGTTAGTTGGAAAAGATTAAATTAAGCAAGGTCTATGCAAAGAAGGCCATTAAAATCATCACAAAATTTTACTTCATTTCCTTACTTTCCATTTCCTTACACCATGTATGCCTTAAGCCTCCAAGAAAAAATTTTCTTTTGCTTCCAAATTTCCTTCCAAAGCCTAGCTCAAAACAAGCAAAAGCCTAATCTATTTTCTACCACTTTCATAACACCAAAAAAAAAAAAAAATAGCTCCAACAAAGAAGAAGAAGAAGAAGAAGAAGAAAGAAGGGGTCTTTGAGCCTTATGATTAAGGTAATATCCCCACTTTTTCTTTCTTTTCCTTGTTCCAAGCAAAGAAAGAAAAATATTATTTAGATAGTCTGAGTATGAGGACCAAAACAAAAATAGGTTTTTACATGACTAAGTTTGTGATTTAGTACGGATACAAGAACAAGTGAAAGAGGAGATAGAGTTTGAAGATTTCCCCCGAAGAGTTGTCATCAAGGGTAAGCAACCTAAAATTTTCCTTAAATTTTCTAAGGTTAAAGTTTACAACATTATGAGAGATTTGATGATTGGGTAAGGAAATGGCTTGTAATAATTATTTATGTGTTTATTAGTTTGGTTTGTGCTTGTATGGGATGGAAAAAGTTAGAACTTGCATGTTATGATTATGTTTTTGTAAGTTTTGGTTTGTAGAAAATTTTTCCACAAACTTTGAATGCACAAACGGAGGCCTTGGAGTCATTTTTACAAACTTTCCCGAACACAGAACTTTTAATTTTTGATGTCTTGAAAAAAACTCTATGACTAAGCAAAAATGCAATTTTGACTCTAAATAGGCTTTCCAAGTGGTTTTATAAGACTGTAGCAAAACTGCCTAAAAACTATATAAAGGCAGCCCCAAAAACTGCCTAAAGCAGTTTGCAAAAACTGCCAAAATAATTTCCAGGAGTGCTGGAATTGTTTTGCCATTTTTGGGCTACTTTGGGTTTGAATTTTATATTTTGCCAAACATAAAAGTTTTTGATTTCAATGAGATGAACAACTTTTATGAATAAACTTTTTTTAACATCTGCATCTAAAATACAATTATGGATAGTTTTTCAAAACTGTCCAAGAACTATATTTTTGGGGCAAAAAACAATTTTGAAATGTCGGGTAGTTTTAAGGTCAAGTTGCAATTTTTGCCAAACACAAAAGTTTTGGTTTGCATCAAAATGAAGAACTTTCATGAAGGAAGTTTTGTGAAAATCTACTTTTAGATTAGACTTAAATTAGGATTTATAAAAAAATCAAAACTTTTTAATCCATAAAATTTGCAAAGTTTTAACCAGGAAACAATTTTGCCAAAAATGCTGACCGGGACTTTAAAAAAAAGCATAAAAATCATTAAGACAAATATTTAAAAAAAATAATTTTTATAAGGAAAAAACTTAAAAGAAATACTACCTTAAATATATGATTAATAATTTTGTAACACTGACCAAAAAAGTTCCTTTTGGTACCATTCTTGTAAACAAAGATCGTGTGGCTATAAAATCTAATTTTTCTTAAAACCAATAAATTACAGCGTTTTAGAAAGGTTATATTAGCCTGAGATTCAGTGGGTTATTGCTTTCGAACATTATTTTATAGAGCAATTTTTATTTGAAACTTTTAGTTCTACGAACGAGATTTTATGAAGAAAAACTTTAATAGTTTTCAATTTAACACCAATTTAGCAATCATAAATATTCAATACGCTAGAGACCTAGCACTACGATGCTAGGCTTAGTTCCAACTCTCCTTTTAGTTTAAAAGTCTGCTCGGGTCATAGTTCATCGGTATAATATATCTGATGCCATGCACTCATTTTTGGGCTTAACAGGCTTTGAACCAATTACGAGTCTATTAAATAGATTTAGAATATGGCTAATTAGAACTTATAATGAGACAAATTTAGGAAATGATTAATTTAGTGGATTAAGGACATATAGATTTAGTGATGATAGATAATTGATTAATTATTATTAAATTAATTAATTATCAAACTTGATTTGAACTAATTGCAATTAAAGAAAAATTTAAATATTATAGGGATTTAATTTAAAAAGTTAATCCTTGTAATAAAAATAATGAATTTGATGATCAAAGAATTACGATCTAAAAGAATCATCAACTTCTTACGATTATAGTAAAATTAAAAATAGCATAAAATAGATTTTTCCACACACTCTTAATGGGTGTCTTATATAGAATCACTCTGTAAAAGAGGATAAGGAATTGTAAGTAAATCAAGATATCTATTGCAAGAAACAAGTAAGTAGGAATCTCACTTGCAATAGGGATAGTTTAAAATGAATGTTGTAAAGTAGTAAACATGTTTAAATTCGTCGCAATATGCTATGCCATGTCATGTCATATTGCATGCTCACTAAATTGTTTAGTAGAACTTCCAAAGGGAAACTAAGAGAGTCATACCATCCTTTCAATTACAGAGAGGCTTAAAAATAAATAAATAAAAGATAAATTTTGATGACAGTGTTGTTTAGACCTTGCAAACCTTAACATCTCGTTGATCATATGCAACTTGTACGACGACTTGGGCCTGATAAATAATAAGATAAGATTATAACTGAGCATAAAATGCATTTTTAATATTATTCCATGCCGTTTCAAATGTTTTGCAAGTTATTATTTCTACTTGCTGAGCGAAAGCTCTTTAAGAATATTCATACTATAGGAAAACAACCTGCCAATAATGCTTAATGGATGTGGCAAAGCAGCAAACGATTAGAGTGTAGTCATGAGAAATGGATACCACGTGCTTTATTTTCCACACAATAGTTTTTGATAATTATGACTGCTTCTATAATATGTATTACTATATGACTCTAGTACTTGGTATATTTTGGATAATTGTTAAACCTCTATATTATGTTACTATTTCTATTACAACAAAAAGTAAAAATAGTTTTAAATTAAAATTTGCTAGCAAGGTTATCATTTAAAAAGATTGTTATAAAAAAAAGTAAAAATAGTTTTAAATTAAAGTTTACTAGCAAAATCAACTTTGAAAAAGATAGTAATAAAAACAGATTTTGTTCTACAAAATTAAGTGATTAGGTAAATGTATGTTTAAGTAATTAAGCAACGACCATGTAGATAGGGTCGTTATAGTTGGTATAAAAGCCGTTATCCTGCCATCCTACTCTACATCGTTGCACACCTACTAAGCCACAGTCTAAGTAAGTTAGAACTCATTTGTGAACTTAAGTTACATTTCTAATGTTAAATTATATTTTATTATTATTCTATAGTAGATTAGGTTGAATCGATAGATCCTCGTCAGATTAACGCTGACCTAAAGCTGCAGTAGCATTTTAGGATATGGCACCCAGTAATTTTTCAAGGATGCACCGACCTTGCTGCTTGACTAAGCAGATCAACAACTTGGAGGACATATTTACTTTATGCCACATTAAGGATCGTCTACGAGTCTCTCTAGCCACCACTAGATTATAAGGCCCTACTTTGGCCTGGTGGCTTGGATTAGGAGCCAAGTATCAGTGATGAGGTCAAAAATGGATTTAAGGAGTAGATGAGGGCTAAGTATGGAGCATTACTGGGTGGTGTAGTTCAAGTTCCTAAAAAGCCTAGGGATCCTCACATTTGGGATGATATGCAGCTGAGACGATATGAGGCCTGGCAACTATTTGGGATGTCTATTAGTGAGAGTTCATGGCACATCATTGCCAGAGACACGATGTTGCCTGATATATTCTGCACACGTTTCCTATAGCAAAAGTTTGTGATCTCATCTAGAAAGGAGTGCCACAAGAGATATGAGAACCCGTGTAGTACTTGGGACAGTAACACAACACTCAGCATTTTTTGTCTAAGATCATTTACGTCGAGTAAAAGATGGATAGGGTATAGTAGCAGCTCCAGACTAACACTGCAGTAGCAACAACAACAACACAAACAAGTCTAGAGGCAGTTAAGGGACACTTGTTTAATGATGATGATGATGATGTCCCTGATTTTGTATTAGGAACACATGATAATGACAATGATATTGCCCCCGATTATGTACTAAGAGCATGTGATGAAGATAATGATCAGTCTCAACCATAGTATAGTATTTTGGCGAGTGTCGACTAGTTCATCAAGGCAGAAGACCCCTCCAAGGATAAGCTCTTTAAGGATAATGAGTTTTTATATGCAGACCTAGATGCAGAATTAGGGCTATCGTTAGATAGATAGAGCTCTTCAATGTAGAGCCTACCTTTGTATGATACCCCTTTTAATATATAGTGAGAAGTGGTAAACACTATCACTATTTACTATGATATTTTGAATATAATGTGAGAAGTGATGGACACTTTCACCATGACCTAATGATATCGTTGTGTTGATATAGTATGGGAGGTGTTAGTCACTCCTAATCTGATTGAATTATATTATCTCATGTATTAATTTGGGAAGTGACAAACATTCTCAGCAAATTTTAATGCTAAATAATTTACAGATATATGAATGCATGTATATGATGCTACGGAAAGTGATATACACTCCCGATAGCTACATAAAAAGTTTGTGTTAAATAAAATCTTATATACAATGATTTCGATTCCAAGAGTCACTTTTGTTATATGATTTATATGTGATTTAGAAATTTGATCTACGTAAAATAGAATTAAATTTTTCTACACACTGGGAACTTAGAATTGCCATAACCTTCCTTATTTAACGATAGGACCATGGTGCAACCACATGCTCAAGATGCTTGAGACTATAAGAAATCTTATTGTTGGCTCAAATTGTTGAAATAAGACAACAAGTGCAAGCTCTGCAATAAGAAATGAACACATTACATGAATTATTGGCACGACAAAACCCTTCACCTCTAACTAGAAGGACATCGACTCAGGAGAATCCGCCTAAAGTAGAAGGTCTAGATGCACTAGAAGACCCTTTCGCAGTAGAGGAACATCACGACCAAGAAATACCACCAGTATTATTAGGCTAGGGGAAGTTGAGGGGCTAAGCACCCAACCAACAACAGATGCACATTAGGATTAAATCTTCAAGAAGTCTTAACGCATGAAGGCACCAGAGATTAACAACTCCTCAAACCCTATAGAGGCTAAAAATTGGCTAACCAATGTTCAAGTAGACCAGAATAATATGGGTAGGAACAACAACAAAAAGAGGAAAGAAAATCCTAACTGTCAGCCTCAAAAAAAAAAAACAATAAAAGAAATCGCAATAATAACTACCCCACTTGTCCAAAGTGTGGGAAAAAACATTTAGGAGAATGCAAAGTTGGAATGAACAGTTGTTACATTTGTCACAAGGAAGGCCACTGTGCTAAGCAGTGCTTCTTAAACCCTCAGAATCAGTCTGGTCCAAACCATAGAGATCTCTAGGGAGCCAACTGCATGTAGACCAAGCCAGGATTGTCGAACTCCTGATTTCTCAAGGAACATTGTAAGTCTTAAAACATCATGCCCACGTTTATGCTTATAACAAGAATGAAGAAGAAGCTGGAACCTCTATAGCAATGACAAGTCAACTTCTTGTGGCCAGATAAAATGCTTATGCATATAATCCTAGAACAACATATTTATTTACATTATTTAAGTTTGCCAAGCATTTGGATAAGTTAAGAGATAGAATGAGTCAATCGTTTAGGACCATTTTGCCTTTTAAGGAAATTTTGTTGTATAATTTTGGCTACGAAACATTCCAATAATTATTTGTGACAGGATAGATTAGGACCATCTTACCTTAGGACCATTTTGCCCTCCGAGGGAATGTTGTTATCTAATTACTGGCTACAAAATGTACCAATAAGTATATGTGGTAGAGAGCTATATGTGAGCTTGATAATCATCGATATGAATGATTAAGATGTTATCCTTGGAATAGACTTCCTAGGAAAGTACAACATATTCATCAACTATCGACACCATATAGTCATGCTCAAGCCCACTAAGATAGAAGAGTTTACCTACATGGGAACACCGTAGAAGCAATCAATCCTAATGATATCAACTATGAAAGCAAGTAAGTTGTTGACTAGTGGACACGAAGGATACCTAGCCAACCTAATGGACAAATCCAAGGAGAGTGAAATAGGACCGAAAGACGTCCCAGCGGTCAGAACTTCATGGAAGTCTTTCCAAAAGGGTTGCCAGGATTGCCTCCAGAACGGGAGATTTCATGCGAGATATAATTGATGTCTAGATCAGCACCAATTTTTAAGGCACCCTACCTAATGGTCCTAGTAGAACTCAAGGGGCTCCATGTGTTGCTACAAGAACTATTGGACAAGGGATTCCCGTCTGAGCTACTCAACATGGGGGGTGCCAGTCTTGTTTATGAAAAAGAAAGACAATACTCTAAGAATGTGCATAAATTGTTGGGAGCTGGAGTTGAACAAGATCACGATCAAGAACAAGTACCTACTACCATAAATCGATGACCTATTTGATTAGTTGAAAGGAGCTACCTATTTCTTAAAGATTGACCTGTGTTTAGGATACCACCAGCTCTAGATTAAGAAAGAAGATATACCAAAGATAGCTTTTCAGGCATGTTATGGACATTATGAGTTTCTCATGATGTTGTTCAGTTTGACCAATGCTCCAACATTATTCATGGACCTGATAAATAGGGTGTTCCAGCACTACCTAGACAAGTTTAGTATTGTCATCATAGATGATGTCCTAGTCTACTCAAAGTCAAAAAAAGAGCACGAGGAACACTTAAAGATCACACTACAAATATTGAAGGAGAATCAGCTATATGCAAAATTCTCAAAGTGTGAATTTTGGCTAGAAAAGGTATAGTTTTTGGGACATGGTATCCAAAGAAGGAGTTGTTGTAGACCCTATGAATATTAAAGCAATGAGTTAGTGGCCAGCCCCATACAATGTAACATACATACATTGTTTTCTTGGATTGATGGGATATTATCAATGGTTTGTAGAAGGATTTTTGAACCTAGCAGCACCACTCATGGTTCTCACACAAAAAGGGAAAAAGTAAGAATGAATTGATAAGTACAAAGAAAACTTTAGGGAGTTGAAAATGAGGCTCACTAGTGCTCCAGTGTTAACAACTCCATATGCTAAAGAAGTAAATTTTGTGATTTACAGTGACGTTTCCAAATTAGGTTTAGGAGTTGTCCTTATGCAAGGAGGAAAAGTAGTCGTCTATGCTTCATGAAAACTTAAGGATCATGAGAGGAACTACCCGATGTATGATTTAGAACTTACAGTGGTCGTTTTTGCTTTGAAAATATGGCAGCACTACTTGTATGAAGCAAAATGTGAAATCTACTTTAATCATCAAATCCTTAAGTCCATCTTTACGTAGAAGGAATTAAACATGAGGGAACAAACATGGTTGGAACTCGTGAAGGATTACGACTACGAGATCTTTTATCATCCAAGGAAAGTAAACAAAGTAACAGATGCACTTACTTGAAAATTTGTAACAACACTCATGGCGATTAGTTTTCTACCTCAACCTCTAAAAAAAGATATCAACGACCTTGGAATTGAGATTATTTCAGAGAAATTAGCTACGTTAACACTCCAACCTATCATTCCCAAGCACATAAAGGCAATCAAGAACTTGACCCTGCCTTGGTTAAAACACAAAAGGAGGTATTGGAAGGAAAGGAAATGGAGTTTAGTCTTTTAGAAGATGGCATACTCCGCTACAGAGGAAGGATATACATTCCAAATGATGGAAAAAATGAAGAAACAGATCCTTCCAAAAGCACATGCAACCCCCTATTCCATGCATCTAGGAGCAGCAAAGATGTACATAGATCTAAAGGAAAGCTTTTTGGTGGATTGGAATAAAGAAAAATGTTGCTGAGTTTGTATCAAAGTGCCTTACTTGTCAGAACATTAAAGTGAAACACCAACATCCAGCAAGAGAGTTGTAAAAGATCAACATCCTAGAATAGAAATGAGATCAAACAATGATGGACTTTTTAGTTAGATTACCTAGAACCTCTAATAGCAACGATACAATATGGGTAATTTTGTTCGACTAACCAAGTCTACACACTTTTTACCTATCAAACTCAGCTATTTTGTAGAGCGATTAGTAGAATTGTACGTATCAACTTTAGTGACGTTGCATAGAGTTCCAAAATCTATCATCTCTAATAGAGATGATTGATTCACCTCAAGATTTTGGAAGAGCATACAAGAAACAATGGGCTCCAAGGTAAAATTCAATACTGTGTTTCACCCATAAATCGAAGGCCAATCTGGAAGAACAATTCAAACTTTGGAAGACATGCTAAGAGCTTGTGTCGTGGATTTCAAGGGAAATTGGGATAGGAAGTTACCCTTGATCGAGTTCTCCTACAACAACAGTTACCATGCGTTGATAAGCATGGCATCTTTCGAAGCTCTTTATGGAAAAAAGTGCAGATCCCCAATCCACTAGCATGAACCTGGGGAAAAACATCTAGAGACCACCGACTTCATCAAAGAAACCACAGAAGATATAAGATGAATCAAGAATAGGCTTGACACAACACACAGTCGCCAGAAGACCTATACAGACAAATGCTGTAGGCCTCTAGAATTTCAAGTAGGAGACCAAGTTTTCCTAAAATTGACTCCAGTAATGAGGTTTGGTAAAAGAAGAAAGCTCAGTCCAAGATACATTAGACCCTTTGAAATTCTAGAAAGAATCGGTGGAGTCACGTATAGACTCACCTTGCCATTAGAGTTAGCCACTATACACAACGTCTTTCATGTGTCGATGTTAAAGAAAAATATGCCAGATCCATCGCATGTGCTACATCAAGAACTGATGGAAGTTCATGCACACTTGTCAAATGAGGAGAAACCAATTCAAATTTTGGCTCGTGAGGAGAAACATCAAGGAATAAATTGATTCCTCTTGTTAAGGTTTTATGACAGAATCACAATATTGAGGAAGCCACATGGGAACGTGAAAAAGATATGAGAAAAAGACACCCCGAGTTGTTCTAATTTTTAGGATGAAAATTCTTAAGGGTTTAAATGGTAATGATCAAGAAAATCTTAGAATTACATAATATAATTTACAAATTTAAATTAAGGATTTTCCTAGAAATATCATGTATGAATTTTGTGATTGAAGAATTTATAGAATTAATATAAGAATATTCCATAAATTCTATAGTAAATTTTATCGTTAATTTTATTAACTATCGTAATTGGATAAAGTAAATGTTAAATTTTACCACAACAAAGGTGGAGTAAATTTTAATCCGTAAATAACTTGACAGATTAATCATGAGAATTTTTAAGTACAGGATTAAGTTAGTAGTATATTGAGAAACACTCTAACATAAATTGGAACCTTAGTTGCCAATTAATTTAAAGTTAAAGCTATGCGAGTAGCGGTATCGACAGAAAATGCTATACGAACACAGATAGTGTCACTATTAAAAACTATGTCATTATTGCCTCTATATATTGAAAAAGTTAAGTTTAGATTTTTATTAAGCTTAAAATAAATTTCTAGACTCAATGCAGTCAAAATCGATAGTCGATTAAACTAATATCGATATCAGTTCGTATTGTGACTAAAGTGTCATAATATTTGAAGAATAGGAGGAGACCTGATAGATATTAAAATTTCTTGTCAGCTACGTTAGTCATTGTTGACAGTAGAAAAATTATCTGCATAAGATGTAACTTGCAAGAATCAATTTAGGACAAGAATCCCTTAAATTTAGCCTCCACCCATGATGATTGTCCTTTGGCAATTAATAGAACAAATTCCACACTTCACCCTATCCTTAAGATAGAGCCACACTTAGGAGAAATTAAGCTTAGTTTAAGCTTCATTAAGCTACTTAAAAGACTAATTAACCTTGGGTTAGGTGGAAAAGATTAAATTAAGCAAGGTCTATATAAAAAGGCCATTAAAATCATCACAAAATTTTACTTCATTTCCTTAATCTCCACTTTCTGCCACCATGTATGCTTAAAGCATCCAAGAAAAAAATTTTCTTTTGCTTCCAAATTTCTTTCCAAGGCCTAGCTCAAAACAAGCTTAATCACAAGTATTTTCTACCACTTTCATAGCACCCAAAAAAAAAAAAAAAAAAACCTACAACAAAGAAGAAGAAGATGATGAAGAAGAAAGAGGTCTTTGAACTTTTGGATTAAGGTAATATCCATACTTTTTATTTCTTCTCCTTGTTTCTAGCAAAGAAAGAAAATATGTTATTTAGATAATCTTAATATAAGGACCAAAACAAAACTAGGTTTTTATATGAGTAAATTTGTGATTTAGTGTGGATACAAGAAAAAAGAAAAGGGAAATAAAAGCTTTAAGACCACCCCCCAAGAGTTGTAGTCATGAAAGACCTAAACTTTTCGTTAAATTTTCTAAGGTTAAAGTTTATAATATTATGAGAGATTTGATGACTGGGTGAATAAATTGCTTGTAATAATTATTTATATGTTAATTAGTTTGGCTTGTGCTTGTATGGGGTACAGTTATAGACAATTTTTGAAAACTATCCAAAAACTATTTTTTTTGTAGAAAACAATTTTTAAGTTTTGGGTCGTTTTGAAGCCGAGTTGCAATTTTTACCAAACATGAAAGTTTTAGTTTGCATCAAAATGAAGAACTTTTGTGAATATAGTTTTGTGAAATTCTGCTTTTAAATTGGACTTAAATTGCAATTTATAAAAACAGCAAAACTTTTTAGTTAGTAAAATTTGCAAAGTTTTAACCGGGAAACAATTATGCCAAAAATGGTGAGGTGGACTTTAAAACAAGCATGAAAATCATTAATGCTAATATTGAAAATCATTAACGCTAATATTTAAAACAAATGATTTTCATGATGAAAAAACTTTAAAAAAAACAGCCTTAAATATATGATTTCATAATAATTTTCTAAAACTGACCAAAAAAGTACCTTCCAATACCATTTTTGTAAGCAAAGATCGTGTGACTATAAAATCTAATTTTTCTTAAAACTAATAAATTATACCGTTTTAGAAAGGTTATATAAGCCTAAGATTGAGTGGGTTACCGATTTCAGGTATTATATTATAGAGTGATTTTTATTTGAATCTCGGATGAGATTTTGTCAAGAAAAACTTTAATAGTTTTCAATTTAACGCCAATTTAGCAATCATAAAAACTTGATAAGCTAGAATCCTAGTACTACGATGCTAGGCATGGGTCCAATGCCCTTTTAGTTTAAAAGGCCACTCGAGTCATAGATCATCGATATAATATACATGACGCCATACACTCATTTCAGGCTTAACGGGCCTTGAACCAATTACTAGTCCATTAAATAGATTTAGAATATGGCTAATTATAACTTATAATAAGAATCACCAATTTAGGAACTGATTAATTTAGCGGATTAAGGACATATAGATTTAGTGACGCTAGATAATTAAATAATTATTTTTAAATTAATTAATTATCAACCTTGATATGAACAAATGGCAATTAAGGAAAATTTTAATATTATGGGGATTTAATTAAAAAGTTAATCCTTGTAATAAAAATAGCTAATTTTATGATTAAGGAATTATGATCTAAAAAACTGATCAAATTCTTATGATTATACTAAAATTAAAAATAGCATAAAATAGATTTTCTTACACACTCTTAATGGGTGTCTTATATAGAATCACTCTCTAAAAGAGGATAAGGAATTGCAAGTAAATGAAGCTATTTATTGCAAGAAAATAGGTAAGTAGGAATCTTGCTTACAGTATAGATCGTTTAAAATAAATGTTTTAAAGTGGTAAGCATGTTTAAATTCTAGTTGCAATATACTATGCCATGTCATGTCATATTGTATAGTCACTAAATTGTTTAGTAGGACTTCTAAGGATGAAACTAACTAAGAAAGCGGTACCATCCTCTTGACTTTTGGGAAGGCTTAAAAAAATAAATAAAAGATAAATTTTGATCATGGTGTTGTTGGGATCTTGCAAACCGTAACATTCCGTTGATCGCGTGCAACCAGTACGACCACTCAGGCCTGATAAATAATATGATAAGATCATAACTAAGCATAATCGGTACTTGCATTTGTAATGCTATTATATGCCATTTCAAATGTTTTGCAAGTTATTATTCCTATTTGCTGAGCGAAATAGTAACGCTTAATGGATGGTGGCTAAGTGACAGATGATTAGAGTTGAGTCATAAGAAATAGATACAACGTGCTTTATTTTCCGCACAATAGACTTCGATGATTATGACTCTTTCTATAATATGTATTACTGTATGACTCTAGTACTGAGTATGTTTGGATAACTATTCAACCTTGATATTATCTTACTATTTCTTTTACAACAAGAAGTAAAAATAGTTTTAGATTAAAATTGACTAGCAAAGTCAACTTTTAAAAAGATAGTAATAAAAAATAAATTTTGTTCCGCAAAATTAAGTGATTTAAGCAAATGTATGTTTAAGTGTTTAATTAATTGCTATATATGTAGGGTCGTTATAGAAATAAAACAGCAAGTCTGGATGTAATTCTACTTAAAATCTATTTTAAAAAATGTTAGGGGAAAAAAAGGCAAGGAGGGGGAGAAAGAAAAGGAAAGCAAAAAAAGGAAAAAAGTAAGAAAAAAATACAAAAAATACAAAAAAAAAAAACAAAAGGTCCTTTTAGAATTACTGTTTACAGCACAAAGTTTACTCCAAGCCAATATTAAGAAAAAGAGAGAAGGTACAAAATAGTAGATTTAGGAGGTTAATTAAAAACAATATAAGATATTGTGTAACAGTTGAGTAAATAGCAAGAAAAACAGGATCTCTCTATTTCTCTACTTTTGCTCTCTCTCTCTCTATTGCTGAAGCTTTCACAACCCAACCATCAAGGAGCTGCAGCATTGTAGCTGAAGCTTAGCGAATCTCAACCGCTTCAGTCACCGAAATAAATAACACCAATCTTGCTGATCCTTCACGACCTTGTCATCGTGCTTCAACTAAAACTTCATAAATCTCGATCATTCTCGTTGTCGGAGAAGCCAACTATGAAAAGCCATGTGCTAGAGCCAAACTTTTGCGAATGTCAGTAACTCTCGTCACCGAAGAAGACAACGTCAATTCTCAAACTAGACCACCGAAAGACGAGACAGAGAGAGAGAAAAGAAATTAAAAAAAAAAGAACAAAAATCTATTATTTTTTGCCAACTTATGATAATTAGGTTATTTATTACTTTAAGTTCATAGAATATGCTATATACCACAAATTCCCAAAAATATATCAGTTCGAACAATTCAAACCAAACCATCAAACGTGATCAAACACATTTGCGTAAAACTATTTACTTTTTACTTTCTCACTCGTATGACTCAAGCTTAGGAGGCTTTTGGAATAGCTCAAACAAACATGCTTTTGGCTTATTTAGTCCGAAAGTTATTTTTGATATGTTTGAATAAACCTCTAAAAGTGTTTTTAGCCTTTATGAAGGCTTTGGAGAGAAGCCAACCTTTAATACTTGAGAAAAAATTCTCTTTTAATTATTTTTTGACCTTTTTATTTAAAAAGTATAAATTAAGAATTTCATCTATATTTATAAATTATACTATTTTTAATTATACCAATAACAGTTTTTGACTTGTTTGATCAAACATATTTTAAGAGTTCTTCTGAAATTAAAAAGCACTTTTTCATACTCCATCCAAAAACTAACTACTTAAAAAGTCCTAAACTTATTCTTAAGGGTGTTCAAATAATCTGCTAATCCACCCAAATCGTCCAATGCAAACCAAATAGGACTAAATTGGTAGTTTTTGTTTTAATTTAGACAGTTTAGGTGGTTTTTTATACATATTTTAGGTTGTTTGGTTGGTGGTTAAACTTCCCAAACGCCTATAAATCGTCATATTACATCATTTTTATTTTTTAAATATTTTTAATAAGATTTTTTATTATTTTTTTATGGAATAATTTTCATTGGTCATTAAAAAGAAGTTCTACCACTACTACAAATTGTGGATTCCACAACGGTTTATAACCGTCGTGGAAAAATTTTACAACAGTTAAAAAACCGTCATGAAAACTTCAGTCGTGGTACGACATGGAGTTTTCACGACAGTTTTTTACCATCGTGTAATATAAAAATTGACGCAGGAAGGGGTTGTAATGTAGTAATTTTTGACGACGGTTTTTGATAAACCGTCGTGAAAAATTGGCATTCTACGATAGTTTTTCAAAAATCGTCGTGGAAGGCACTTTTCACGACGATTTTTAGTAAAAACCGTCGTGAAAGGCCTTCCACGACGGTTTTTTATGGCCTTGCACCTTTCACAACGGTTTTTAGTAAAAACCGTCGTGAAAGGCCTTCTATGACGGTTTTTACAAAAACCATCGTGGAATGCCAATTTTTTAAGACGGTTTTTTAAAAAACCGTCGTGAAAAATTTGTATTCCCGTAAAAAAAAAATCTTCAAAAATCTCCAAACATATGGTGGATATCACAATAATACTTAGGCATCACCAACACATAAAAAGTAACATATTCTCACACCAAAATGCTAAATATTGTTCAAAATTCTTTCAAACACCAAATACAAGTAACACATACTAAATGGCAAAAAATAAATTAATATAACTAATATTAAAACTAAAACTAAAGGTAAATAACACTAAAATAACCAAATAATGCTAAGTTTAGAACTAACAATAATACTAAAACTAAAAGTAATGGTTTGAAATTTACCAAAGGCGATGGAGTTGGTAGAACGACAAAGGACGAGTCGAACGATGGTGGAGTCGGTAGAATGTCAAGGGATAAGGATAAACGGAGGCGAATGGCATTGGGTTTATTAGGTAGGTCATGGAAAGAGTGATAGGGGAATGTCAAAGTCGGTGGAATGCCGTAGGGGTTGGGTTCGTCGATGGCTAGGTCGTGGGAGAGGAGTTAGAGAGAGAAAGGGGTTTGAGAGTTAGTGGGTTTGAGTTAGAGAAATTTTGAATAAATAAGGAAAGCCATGTCGTTGGCGCGGGATTAAATATTGGAGGGATACTAAAAATTTCAAACATGCGAGACATTTCACGATGGTTTTTATAAAAACCGTCGTGGAAGGTCCCAAGGTTTGAAATTTTTAGTATCCCACCCAAATTTA
>CAMOHE010001218.1:0-13260 GCA_946598075.1 Artocarpus hirsutus
ATTTTGTGAAGTGATTAAAATTCAAATCAAGTAAGTTAGTAGAGAAAGGCCTTGAAAAGAAAAAGAACACTTGACTTTGTTCATCATTTCATTTAGAGCATTCTATTATTTTCGAACCTAGTGGATATGCTTTAATTTTTATGGACTCTTGACTTTGTTTATCACTTCATCTGTAGTTGACGTTTCTTGTTGTAGTGAATGATTATGTTTCTTAATTTATACTTTTAAATATAATCACTGTCTTTAGACATCAAACTTGCTTGTTGTTGAGAATACTTTATATATTATCATCTTATATTTTCTACAAATTTTCTTCACTTAAAAAAAAAAAGGTCCAAAAAATTACATTAAGCAATAGCATAGGTTTAAACCGCCTCAACCCGCCCGCAACCCGCCCGCGACCACCCAAAACCAAACCGAAACCACCCGCCATGTGGTGGGCGGTTTGTGGGTTGATTAATCGCCAACCCGCCATCCCAAAAAACCGCACCGCACCCGCCCAAAAACCGTCAAACCGCCCGCTGTTCACCCCTATGAAAGACTTTTTCATAATATTTCATCATCTTTCTTGCTTGGAATGTCACGTTTTAAGGAGGTTGGCATTACTATTGTGGACATTCGCGGTGTGTTTGGTCGCGCGGAAAATGAGATGGAAAAGAATGAACTTTTGTTTGATTGGACTCTGAGTAATGATAATAGCTTTTCCAACGTAGTATGTTGAGCGTGTCAAAATGCAATCTGTGGGCAAAAGGGGAAGAGAACAAAACTAAGCAGATTTTCCCCTTGATCTTTCTGCTCCATCACTAGTGTATATTTTCAAACCTTTGTATCTCGTTGAATTGTTTTTTTTTTTTTTTTTTATTTGATGTTTGAGAGAACCTATACCTATATATCCGCATGTTTGGTAAAGTGATGGGAACTGTAGTTTTTATTATAAATTTAATTATGAACAGTATAAAGCTTTTACATGTTAGTAACAATAAAAAAAAATTGTTACAATATAAAGTTTTTATATGCTACAATAAAAATAGTTTTTACCATCTTTCAAACACCCTATAGTGTCGATGTTTTGTCTACTGGCTAAAAAATGTCATGTTTGTTGGGCGGCATGACGTGGTAGAATTCAGAAGTAAGAAAAAGCCAATGGTGAGTTCGAAATGCCAACGTTGGATTTCTTCTCTGCGATGTCAGAGCCACATAAGAGACTACTTCATTTTTGTCTTATCTGTCTTTTAGATCAAGGTGCCACACAAGAGCCTACTTCAACTTCTTTGTCTTGCCTTTTTCAATTGAGTATTAAGTTTGAAGTATTCGTAAGTCATAACATCACCCCTTATAACCAAAACGAATAACAGTAAAATCCATTCGCAGCAAAATATATAAATATATAAATCTATAAGGAAAAGGTTATTACATTTTTATTTTAAAAGTAGATGTCTGGAGTATTTTTCTATCATTTTTGTTGTCAAATCACATCATTATTAAATAATATAAAATGTATGGAATTTTGATAAAAAGTAGGGGGAATCATACACTAGGTATTGAAAAAATAATCTATTAATAAGTATTCGTTATTCAACCATCATATTTGTTAAAAAAATAATTTTAACCGGATCAACAATCAGAAACAAAACCACAACCGTAAGGATGGAGCCGTAGAAAATCCAAAAAGTATAGTTCAATTACAATATAATATTTTCTTGCACCTATCAAAATACCGTACAGTTTTCTTTTATTTATTTATTTATTTTTTTATTTTTACATTATTGAGTGATCAAGAGGAGTAAAGACTGGTGCAACCATATGCTTCTGTCTGAGAATGATGCACCAATTCTAATCAAGCCCAAAAGTAGATTGTATTGTTCAAAAAAGCCCAGAGTGTTAGGTGGCACTAGCATGTAGGGCCAACATGAATTGGGTGGATTTTAGGGATTTCTTAACCCATTCAATTAAAATTAAGGTAGATTGATTTCGTATGTAATCCACCCCAATCAATTTGAACTTTTAAAATAACCCACCCAATAAAAATTTGAATGGATTAGGTGGGTTGATCAGATAAAATATTTAAAAAAATAAAAATAAAAATTTATTATATATTAGTTGTCTTACAAAGTTCCGGATTCCAATATTATTCCAAAATCATGAACCAACAAAAAGACAAAAATTTGCAAAACAAGCTCAAACACATAAGCGATAAATTAACAAATAAACCATAATGAACACTAGGACAACAATTGTCTTTTTTTAAGGGGATTGTCTAATGTGCATTAGAAACTAGAAAGAAGTCTAAAACCAAAGAAGTCTATGTAAACTATAAGTTCTTTTTTAAGTATAAGATTGTATTAAAATTTTAATATATATAAAAAATACTATATATATACACACATTTATATGTATATTGAGTGGGTTTAGATTATCTCAATTTATGAAAAACTCAACCCAAATTCATCTAATGACAAAATCTGATTGGATGAATTAATGCAAATTCTTATTCGGATTTGTCGAATTTAGATTGTCTTGGATTTCATTAGGTGGGCTAAATCAAATTTGTTGGATTTTGGGATTTTTTTTCACCCTACGTAGCATGTGCATAATAAATTAAATAGTCTACCACTTTTTTGCAATTACTGTTTGTATTCTATCACTTTTTTCCTCCCTTTCATCCATACCATTTTTCCTAGCTAATAAGGCTAAATACCCTTAGATAACACATGTTTATCTAATCTTAACCTAAAATACTTGGGAAAAATAGTCTCTATATTCAATAAAGTGATATATTTCAAATTTTCTCATAAAAGTAATAAAATTGAAAAACAATGCTACAGAAAAGCTATTTCTTGCATTGACTCGGCATGTGCATTGGCCAGCAAAACCCTGGAATCTTGAATGAAAAAGGCAGAAAGGGGAAATAGTTCATATTTATTTATATTTTAAGAATTTGAAAATTTGAGGATGATTATATAAATGCAATACATGTTTTGGACAATTGCATAACAAGAAGGGTAAAATGGTGTTAAGGCAAAACACATGGGGGCATTCAGGGTATTTTTCTTAATAATTATGATTAAACATAGATATAATGGGGGCATTCAAAGCAAAACGATTTTGATATAAATATTGAAAATGTGGTTATAATGGAGAACGTATATAAAATTGCTTCAAAAACTTTTGTTAAACATGATATAGATTATATTATTTTAAATAAATATATAAGACTTTGTTTACCCAGATTAAGATAATAATATTCTTTTTATGAGTATGGACGTTCTCAAAGTGAAACCACCGTCTTCCTCACCTAGTCCTCTGCACCAGAATGGATGAACTATTGGCGTTGGAGGAATTAAGGGCTTATAAGGATCACTCGATTAACTCATTTTAGTTGCTAACTAATCTCAACACATAAGCAAAACGGGTCTTGGGATGAAGAGCTTTTCTTCACTCTCTTTATCTCTCTATGCGCCCATGTGAGGGAATTTTAGCAGAGTTTTATCAACCTCTTTATGACTCATAAGTATATGGAATAAATAAAGGAGACCTCTATTTATTGATAATTAGAGAGTAAAATAATTTTGGAAGTTTCCTTTATTTTAATTTTAAATATCAAATATTTAATTAAAATAAAAGGCACAATATTTTCTTTCCTTATATTGCTATTGGCGCCTCACATAGAGAGATTCTTTGTACATGTGGTGCCTATCCTCAAGTTGTGGAGGAAGGAATAGTTGCCCAATCTCATTTGTTTTCAAAATTTTCCATATCTGAATTAAATCATATTTATCCAAAAAATAGGAATTTTAAATTTGCAAACTTTGTAAACAAGCTTTGAACTAGGAACATTTCCCTTTACTGTGTATGCGCCACCCAGCATGTGTCTTACAAAAATTGATTGTTAATTATTAAATAATTTTATTGTTCAATAATTATAAATTAATTCATTATTAATTTATTCTAAGTGATATATTGGTTTTATAAGAGCTTGTAATTATAGGTATTAATATATCACTCTTTTATTAATTCCAATGTAACTCTCCTAAATACTTAGAATTGTACTCTTGAGATTATAGATATATAATTACTCATTTCTTAGAGTCGTCCATTTAATATAGTCATCAAATATAAGTTGATCATCCATAAATAATTCATAATTAAAGTTAGGTGAAATCCGTTAATCTCTCTAATTACTTCTTTATCCTTGAGTGCCATTGATTCTCTAATAAATAATAAATTTATGAACTTAATCATAAATTGAACACAGTTATTATTCAAGCGTCGAATTAATACTCAAGAGAATTATTTATTTGCTTCTTGTTAAAAAAAGGAATAGATTTCATCTTGTAATATTAATATTGTTGGCTACTTACTTCATTATGCCTCCAAAATACAAAGGATAAGATCAGATTCTCGAACCCCTACTAAGTAAATCAAAGGACATAAATCTATAAATAAGAGTCTGCTAATAACTCATGATTAAAATCATCTTATATATAGCCATTAGTCAACGTAATTGGAACTTGCTATATTTAATGGAAATTTTTAGCTGTTCATATTACATCATGTCCCGGTCTTATATAATCTCATTATATAAAGTGTACTTATTTGATGACTTACTGCATTAACGGTTCGAATAAGACTGTTTTGTTCTGAATGGAAATGACTTGTATTAATAACGCTCAATTAAAAATTTCACACTTTAATTGAATAATTTTATTATAATAATTTATTATATGTTATTGATTATTTTAATTATTATCCTTAAATATTATTTTATTGTATGTCACACTTACGTACAATGTTTAAGATTACATAGATAATTATGACATTTTAATGATATTCATAAAATATTCAAAATACATGCACACAAAAATGATAGAAAAATTTATTTTATTTATTTATAAATATGTCTTTTACAAAACATCATCTGCTCTAGGTGCATCTATCCTAACAGATACATTATTTTAATGTTATACACTACAACATAACGAAAATAACATATCACATGTGTATTTTTTATTTTCAGAGTTAAATGTAACATTGATATTGCATTTTACTTTCTTTTCCCTTCCTCTGGTTCGCATGATCTAGCTTCGTTGTATTTTGTTTTCTTTTCAATTTTTAATAGGGTTGTAGGAAATTAGGGAATACACATCATTTAATATTGTACCTATTTGAGGGTCTATTTGAAAACTCATTACACCTTTAGTTCACTTGAGCATTTTGTTCAAGTAAATTGGTAGGGATTTGGAAACACAGTTCATAGTTCCAACTAAGTTTTGGTGTGGTATTTTTTTTTCTCTCATCAATTTTAAATTAAAAATTAGTTAGAACTACTAGTGTGTTTAGCTCTCAATTAGAACCAATTGGTTCTAACCAATAAATAGTATAAAATTCTCAACAGCTACTATAAAAAAAAAAAAAAATTGCTACAATATAAAGCTCTTACATACTACAGTTTTCAGTTCTAACAACACTTACCAAACACTCTACCAATTGCGCTCTCAAATGCCCCAAAAGTATTGGGAATTAGATTAAATCTTGATAAAACTTGTAAAGAAATATAATAATTACCGGTTATTTTTCATTTTTTCAACTTTAAAACTAATTATTAATTCAGATGATTTAAATAATATGGATTTATTTCATGTAACAGCATGAGAAATGGAAGTAAAAAAAAAAAAAGAACGTGCAAAAACTATTACAGTTAATAGTTTATTAGGCTGGATAGAAAGTATCATTTTTACAAACTCAAACCAAGCTTAAAAAAAAAAAAAAAAAAAAACAGAGAGAGAATAAGGGAAATAAAGTTTTTTTGAAATTTTTGAAAGTAAATAGCAAGTTTTAAAAATATTGGTAATAAATAGTAGATTTAGGATGCAAATAGTTTATTTACCGTATAAATAAAAATTATTTACATAATAAATAAGGAGATAAATAAATTATTTACATCTTAAATCTATTTACTATATAAGTAAGAATCATTTACATTGTAAATAAAAAAGTAAAATAAATAATTTACATAATAAATTTACTATTTACTATAAATATTTTCAAAACCTAAAACTTACCATGATTAGTTTTCAAAAGTAGTATTTATTACAATTTTCAAAAAAAACAATCACAAATAAGAAAAACAGACTACTATTACCGCTCAAAACAAGAAGGAAAAGGTCGAACATGGAATGAATGAGAGAAGCATCGTTGATGCGCCGCCTAACCAGTGCAAATGTACCACACATGTAGCCTTACGCACCAAACGGATATGAAACTTTTTGACATTACTAGATTTGATAAACCACCAGGAACAAGATCTGAAGGGAACGTGGATGTTAGAGAAGCAAATGCTCGAAAGCCTCCTCAAAAACAGCCGATACTGCCTCCCCATTTTGCCTCACATTCGGCTCATGTGCGTCACAATAGAAAACATTGCTTTATCACCATGTCAACCTCATTGGCGTGACATAAAATGCCACAAGTAATCTTTCTCCCTCGCACGCTTCTCTAGGGTCGACACACAAAACGACCCTTATTGTAAATACTTTTTTTTGAGCGATTTACATGTTTTAATTGACATTATATATATTTATATGTTTTCTTTACCAATGACATTATAATATTTCTACCTCAATTTTCTTTTATTTTTGGTAGGGATGAATTGAAACGCTTTGTTTCTCTCCTACATAAATACTACATCAATACCTATGGCTCAATGCGAACATTACTCAATCCGTACGGTTCCTGTAATCACATAAGCAAAATAGATATGGTTGGCCACTCTTTTTTCTTACTTTTATGATAAAAAATTGCATTATGATTTGTGAATAAAGATATTTGAGGTACTACTTTCATTATTACATGTAGGGTTGATTATAAAAATTCTCGTTAACTATAACCATTGTAACAGTGTATCTCTCGAACTTTAAAACGTAAAATGTTTTCTTAGATTTATAAAATATTAACAAAAAACTCCTTTTATCAGAATTTTGAATAAAATTAATGTATAATATTGGATTGTTATGATAACTCTATAATGTTTAAAGCTACTTTAAATTTTAAAACTGATGCAATTTAAAAAACTTTAAATGTTAAAAAATAAACTAAAAAAAGGGTAAATTGTGTGCATGTATATATTTGTCTTCCAATTTTTGATATCATGTTCTCAACGAAAAATCTATGTGACGGCTTTACAATAGCATATTTTTGTTTTATATTGTAAGAGTTTTATAAAGTTTATATTTAGATCTAAAGTTTAAGATCCCGTTTGTTTATGAATTAGGTCAATTTATTAGACTCGAAATTCATATAATAGCCCGGATATATGTTTGTTTAGGGTAAAATTCAAATTCATAAAATCATATAAAATTTGATTTTGAGTCCATTTTTCAAAGTTTTCCTCCCCTCAATTCAAATCCAAATGTTACCTCAAAGATTCTTTTTTTTTTTTAAATTTTCCTTCTTTTATGCTTGAGAAAAAATATCACAACTTTTTTGTTTGATATCCGATAGAGACGATTCTTTTTGCATTACTTTCGTAATGAAGGAATAAATCAAGGTCCATATTGCATATTTTTTAATGTTATGAACATTAAGATTCTGTTAGATTTATTAATAAATTAATTTTTTTACAATTTATCCAAACATAAATTTTAATTTTATTTCATATTCCACTTTAACTACACATTTAAATATCAATTTGGGCAGCAATTTAAATCACACAATTCAAAATACATAACTCAAATCAAAATATACTGAATCAACACAGTTCGAATCCATCTACCAAACAGACCTTAAGATATTGTTAGATTTGTTAATAAATCAAAAACTTTTTTTTGACCATTTATCTAAGCACATATTTCATTTTTATTCCTCTAGTTAAATTAACATTTTAACTGTACAACTAAACATCAATGCAAATAATAAATCAAATTATACAACTCAAATCAAAATATGAGTCAATACAATTCAAATTCGTTTAACAAACGAGCCATAAATTACTCTTGGAAACACCCAGTTTGATGTTAATATTTCAAAAAAGGTTAGCGGAGAGACAGGATAAAATTCTCATATCATAATTTAAATATGACTATATTGTACAGCCAACATGTACGTCTCGTGTCCCCATGTCCTAGATCTCTTCAACTGAAATACAAGGACTTGTTCCCTCCTCATCGTCCTGGTCTTCCTTTGAAACATTTTTTTATTATCTCTTCTCACCCTCCCTCGATTTTGCCTTTTAAACACTCCATTCTTTTTTTATTACTTTTATGATTATAAATTATTATTTTCTTTTGGTGTTCTTTCATTTAGTTCATTAGAGCACTATTTTTCAAACTTTTTATAGAAACTTCAGAGTATGGGGATGCTTCTTGGAAAAGGGTGGCTTCAACATTAGATTTCCGTGCCATGCATGTACCCTAACCTTTTAAGTTCTTGAATGGGCATTTTTATTCATTTTATTTTATTGTTTTTTTGTACTTTGAGTGTGTTAATTCAGTTCAGATTGGTATTAAAGAGAGATTTATTGATTGTCCCTGAAACTTATAGTTTTTAAGGTTGACATGTTCTTTTTTAACTTAACATGGTGGGTTTTCTTGTAGCTTAGAATCTTCACATGGGTAGAGTAAATTTTACGCACCCTTTAAAGAAATTGACTTAAATTCTCTTTCTTTCAAACGGTTTTTAATTGCAACGCTATATTAGGGAACTGGGTTACAATCTTTTCCACATAAATGGGTTTTTTTGAATGAAAAAGAAAAGGCAAAAACTTCTGCATTAAATTCAGGAACAGAATTTCTCTTCTTATCTCCTCTTTACAGATATTTTGCTTGTCTTCGCATGTAATGTGACAAATTTTCAGGGCACGTAATCATGAACTTTTAGGTGAGGTGTCAAGATTTTACTTACCAGGTGCCAACATTCCCCAACTTTTCCTTTTTTTTTTTTTTTGGAAGTTGCGGTTTTTGGGCTTAGGGCTTCAGCGATTTTTGATTCTCTAGATCTGAGGGACAGAGTGGTTGGGGAAATCAATGTGGTAGCCGGCTTTTGGGTCAAGTATAGATTTATAATCTCTCTCAATGCGACTCTTCTCAATCCTATCAATAGAGTATTAAAGAGAAGTTTGATTTCATGTTAAAGTTCTATTTTACCAAGTACTTGGTGGGTTGACGAGAGTAAAATAGAAAGACAAGACTTTTTCTGCCTTTTTTTTCCTTTGGAAATGGGTCATTCAGCAGCAGTTTGGGATTATAAAGCTGCAACTGAGATTACCAAAGACTGGAATGGGATCGATCAAGTTGTGCTTCGGAACCCACAAGGAGCTTCAGCAAGGGTAAGACATAAAAATCTCTTCTTGCCCATTTTTGGTTTGGTATTGAAGCAAAAAATTGAATACCCCATTCATGAACCAATGAAAGGGAGAACTTTATATGGGATGTTTAGTTAGTGGATGATATTAATAATAATAATAATGTGATTGGAACTTTATGTTTTCTTCTTTTGATGACATAGGTAAGCTTGCAAGGAGGACAGGTCACTTCATGGAGGAACGAGCATGGTGAGGAACTCCTGTTCACTAGTAGCAAGGTATGAATTTTAACACAATCTTGCTTCACTAATGGGAAAGATATTTTTGTACTTAAATTCTTAAGCAATTGTAGCCTTTTGTGAATTTGCAAAAGTGTAACCTTGGTGGCGAGTAGTTGAATTTAGCAAACTGTTTTTTGATCTTGTTGAGAAAATAAGCAGCTTTGTCCAAGTAAAACTCCGGCGAGTGATTGATCTTGTTTCTTTGACTTTCCTGTAAGAACACCAAATTTTCGATTCTGCTTCTTCTTGTTTGTTTTAACCATTGTGGTTTGCAGCCCAAGTTGGTTGAATGGACAAAAGCTTTGTTTACAAAATCTAATTCGAATGACAAATGCTTGCTAATGAGTTAAAAATCCACAGGACCATAGCTGAAAATTTGGTTTACAGTGGATATAGAAACTATAATGTCTGGCCTGGGGGTTGATTCTTCAGCTTGTGATTTTGTCAATTGTAGGCCATCTTTAAGCCCCCAAAAGCAATACGAGGAGGGATACCCATCTGTTTCCCGCAGGTATGATTAATTTTCCTCGCATCTAGTTATGTCTGCTTTTCAACACATCCTATTGATAGACTTTTATGTTTGTGAAGTTTGGAAACGGTGGATCATTAGAACAACACGGATTTGCAAGAAACAAGATTTGGGCAATCGACGATAATCCTCCACCTCTGTGTCCTAACGATTCCCACGGAAAATCTTTCGTCGATCTTATACTTAGACCATCTGAGGAGGACCTGAAATGCTGGCCCCATAGGTATAAGTCATATTATAAGTAGAACCTGCAACTTTTGGTTTCTGAATGTAGGCTCAAGATATCCTTTCTTTCCAAATTTTTGTTCTTCCAAGGTGTGTATTAGATCAAGGACAATTGGAAACTGCATTGAATCATTGGCTAAGCCACATGTTTGTATACGACTAAGTGTAATTCTATGCTGCTAACAGGAACTGTTTATTTTTCCTTGTCAGTTTTGAGTTTCGTCTCAGGGTTGCTCTTGCGACAGATGGAGATCTGAACCTAATATCGCGTGTTAGGAATGTGAATTGCAAGCCATTCAGTTTCTCCTTTGCTTATCACACTTACTTCACAGTTTCTGACATAAGGTATGGGAAATTATTTGCTGGTTATTGCAGGGACCCTTTTTCCCCACCTCCTAGATGTGATGCTTTATAACTTTAGGGACCAGTTAATTCTGCTTTTTTTAGGTTGGGCTGGCCCACTAGCATGCAGGTACGGCACGCATTTGTGTGTCTGTGCCCGTACATGGGGGACATGTGCACATGCAGCATGTGATGGGCCATCATCCACAAAAAATGGACGAAATAATTGGAGAATTTCACTTCTAGTTGCGAGCTTTACATTCTAGTAATAACTTGTATTCATTTACACATGACCATAGTGAAGTGAGGATAGAAGGGTTGGAGACACTCGACTACTTAGACAATCTTTGTCATAGAGAACGCTTTACCGAACAAGGAAATGCTGTTACGTTTGAATCTGAGGTAAATTTTTTTTTTTTTCAAATTTTATTGGTAACTTACCCACCCAGCAAATGTTCCAACAAGTTACTTATTCTTTGATAGAACAGTTTTGGCATCATGATAGTTTTTTTTTCCTTTTCCACACCAGGTGGACCGTGTTTATCTCAGTGCTCCAAATGCAATTGCAATCCTTGATCATGAAAAAAAGAGGACCTTCGTGATGCGAAAGGACGGACTACCCGATGTTGGTAAGCTTCCAACACTCTAAAAACATTTATAGAACAAAAAAAAATTGAGCCTCAGCTTGTATTGGTAAGTTTTTTCCTTTGTGAAGGAAAAGTAAAAGCTACACAAGAAAATGAAGCGCAAGTGTGCTTGTAAAAAAAAGCAAAAAAAAAAAAGAAATGTTCTTAGATTCTATTATGGTATTTGATTCTAATCTGTTTTTGCATTTTACCAATGTGGACAGTGGTTTGGAATCCATGGGAGAAGAAATCAAAGTCCATGGGAGATTTTGGAGATGAGGAGTACAAACAAATGGTCTGTGTCGATGGAGCTGCAATCATGAGACCGATCACATTGAAGCCGGGGGAGGAATGGACAGGGAGAATGCAGCTCAAGGTCGTGCCTTCAAGCTTTTGCAGCGAACATCTCGGTCTGTAAGTGTTGGATGAAGGGGAGCCTCAGTTTTTTTTTTCAATAAAGGGGCTTTGAGGGCTATTATATGCTTTTAGAAGTAGGACAGTTTATGATAGTTTGAGCTAGAATAGTAGTGCACGACTGTGAATGGGAAGTCAAGTCATACGTTTAGGGAAAGAAGACAGTCACAGAGACCAGGATCAGGGAGAGAAATTCCATTGTGATAGAACTAATCAAGCCTGAAAATTTTTGAAGCATGGCATCCTAGATTTTCTCTCTCTCTTTTTTTTTTTAATTAATGTTTTTGTGAATGTTGGAAGGTAGATAAATGTGTACAATCAAACATGCTTTCTAGCCTATTTTCTATCTTTTCTTTCTCTTTTTATGATTCAATCTATTTTTGTGTTAATGAAAAAAGATCATAAAATGTACTTTTATGGGCGAGAAAATTAGGCTGCATAAAAGAGAGAGAATTTTTATAAATACATCTTTTAAGATTTATAAAATATGAAAAATGAATGATTCATGTGAAGAAATAAAAGGAAGCGCATTGAGTTTTTTTATAAGAGTCATGTTTCGATCCTGGTTATGGTCCCCCATGCTTTCGCTGCGCCTCTCTGATTTTGCAGAAGGTTAGAAGTGCAAAATATAGTTATGGTATTTTTAAGGAGTCGTATTGAGTAAAATCTTGAAGCCTCAATTTGCAACAAGAAGAACCTGTTTACTCTCGCTAGAATCATAAAAGGTTCACTTCTTTTTTTTTCTTTCTTGTAAAAGGATGGAATTCGAAAACACAATATGCATTTTAGTTCAATTCCACATTTTTAGTTCCTAATGTACAAAAATAAACTAAGGTAATGCATTTTTTTTTTTTTTTTTTGCAGATGAAATCATGGGAATTAAAGAATACATTTTCTTTCAAAAAAATAAATAAATCTAAGAATATGGCAAGCCTACTATAAAAGGAAAAAAAATTAGAAAAAAGTTTCAAAGACATTCTCGTTTGAAAGGCTTAACAGACACAGCTATTCTCCTTTTGATCCTCAAAGAAGACCGGAGATTCCACTTATGTGTCTCAATGTGTGTTATTTTATTTTACTTCAATTACCTACTTGTGTCAACATAAGCCTTAAGGTGAAGAAACAAATTTCCAACAGAGATCCCATGTTACTTCTAGTCACCTATAAATGATAAATTAACAGAATGCATTAGAGTTTCAGCGAAAAAGCCATCCATTGGATAAGGGTTCTCTTTTCCCCCTCTTTGGCTGAGATAAACATTACATCAAAGTAGTTACAGGCTATGCCTGGTGGTAAAAACCACACCCGACTCACTTAAAGGTAAAATGTTCGAAATCCCTACCCTTATGTTCAAAAAAAATAAAGATTACATTAAACCAAAAAAAAAAAAAAAATCTTCATAAGCTATTTAAAGGTGTGGATTACAAGGCAAGAGTTTAAGGCCTGATGAACTAAGTATAACAACAATCAGGCCAAGCTGAACCATCTGAAACTCACAGCAAACAAGAAAAATAACTGAGATTTAGTAATCTAAAACTTGTATTT